>JAIPMN010000438.1:8610-19784 GCA_020650975.1 Apostichopus californicus
CCCCCCCCCCCCCCCATATTTTGTTTTGCCCTTCTACTTATCTACAAAGCCCTAAATTTGCTTTACACATGCATATCACAATCCTTACTCATTCCTATGTGTATTTATAAATTGTCATTTAGGGTTCATTTAAAGCTCAATGTGTCTGATTTATAAACATGGCAAAAGGATGATACTATTAATATGTACCCATCTTTATTGAAACGTTGATGGCCATTTATAGAGACAACAATTATGTCGATAATTAGGATTGAATTGCTAGGTCACCATATGTCGTGCCGTCGTCCGAGGAGTCACAGACCAATTATAAACACTGCCAGCTGTGAACATAATCAAAGTGCTGTACAAGATAAATTGTATTGTGTGTTTATAATATTTCATGACCATTAAACACTGAGTCAATTGTTTGTTCTCCCATCCCCACCCAAAAAAAAATAATAACAATAATAAAATTACGATAATAAAATAAAAAATAGATGAAGACAAAGTGAACGCTCAGCAGCTTTATATTCAACGAGCAGCTGTTCTTATTACCTTCACTAGATTTATGTGAACCTAGTGCACTTTCCATTGGAATTGCACACATTGTACTGTGTACTTTGTACTGTAAGATATTTTACTAATGCCTTGTTCGATTTGTATGGGTATTGATATATGAAAATATGCATTGTATAAAACTCTCAGTTGTTGTAACATGTTGCTGCAGCAACATGACATTTAGTTTTTAATAAGTAGCTGGACATCTTAGTTCAGGATCTCAGTTCAAAATTACCTGTGCTTCATGTGTGAATTGACTTTAGAGCCAATGTGGGCTGGGTTTAAAGGAGATTAATGTGAAATAGTTTTAAAGGAGATTGATGTAAACTGGCTTAAAAAGCCGGTGTGAACAGCCCTCACAGCTATTGTGAACAAGCTGTAAAGCCTTCATAAATTGGCTTTAAAATCAAAGTGGCACAAAGTGGCTTTAAAGCCAAGGTGGCATGACTTTAAAGCCAAGTTGCAGGATGTAAACGGCTGTAAATTGGACAGATACAGAAACTCCGAAAGATGAGATATATGTTATAAATCTCACGGTTGGGATACTTTGGGTAGAAGAAGTTTTAAAGGCTATAGATGGACAGAGGTCTGTCACTGTAGGAGGAGGGGTGGGGTGGGGATGGGGGCGGAGAGGGTGGAGAGGCAGAGGGAAGAGGAACTAACCATTGGTGCATTGAATTTACCTTGATTTAACTTGATTTACCCTAATACTAGGGATGAGGCTAATCATAATTTGAACTAATATTTCGTCACTGAGTATATATCACTGAACTTGATTGGAAAATTGACACTACATGTTATTTTCAAAATCACACCAATCGGCAACAAAAAGGTTTGCTTCATGCACAGTGACAAAATTCACACTTTTTACGGATTCATCCTAAAGAACTGTTCAAATGACCCACAAAAGAACATCTGGAGGTGGAGCAGTTTTGATTATATGGAGTTAATAACAAAATGTTTATGTCAAGCAGAAAACTTTCTGTAATCATTTTCAAATTTATGACAGCAGATTATTGGTGTAAGTTTCATTTAGTACTTGACATACATATTATATAACTTTTTCCTAGGACCCGGCATTTTTTCAATAATAGAGAAAAAATCCAGTCTGGAAAATGGTTACCGTACATGTTGGAATGCTATAATTGGAGTGGAGCGGCCCGTAAATGGGTCATTGCGGGGTGCAGTGTAAGAATGTTCCCAGTTGTTGTGAGCAAGGTGAATTGAGTGCATATGTACAGGAGACAGGTATAGTGAGGAGTGAAGTAAAAAAGGTCATTTCTTTGCAATAAACTTTAATACACTCATTTATTTCACATTCTTATTCCTCTCCTCCTCCTCCCTTGAACACCACAATACTAAATAAGAACATTTAATGTGCATGTGTTCAAGCAATTGGAGTAACAGATCCCTTGAGAAAAGATCAATGTAAAACACCTATTGCTTTAATATATTTCAGTTGAAGTATTCCCTAAAAAGTTTGTAGATATTGCTCTGACTAAATTATCACCATGACAACATATCCCTTATTAAATTAATAACATAGTGATTCCATTCACAGTAGCATACATTGTAGCAGTCTTTATTACGTCTATAGTGTATGAGTGTATTCTAATATAACCTGGGTATAGTCTTTCTTCGACAGCTGTATTATGTCATGGTACGATCCAGAAAAATTTCACGCCGATTCAACGCTATTGTATAAGTCTCAGAGAAACGCACTTTTGTTAGCTAAACTACTCACAAGCTTCATTTCAAGTAAATGAAGAAGATAAAAACAATTTCTGAAGACTTTCTGATTTTTTGCTGGTACAGCTAGTAGTATATATGCCAGTAAAGCTATATGAGAAAGTGTCCACTTAGAATTATCTTTAGAATCGAGTCATTAATTAGTGGTCGATTAAATTTCAATCGAGAGGACATCTGAACTAGATCAACTGCTATCTGACTTTATATAAGTACTTTAAATTCAAATTTGCTCGAAATTTTTTACAAATACACAACGATGTCATGTAGCTAATTTTTAAAGTCACATCCTTCTCTGGCATGATCAAATTCTTTCCTATAAATTTCTGCGCACTTTCCTCTTTAAGGAGATGCAGAAAACACGCAATATGTCTTACCTTAATACTTCCTATAGATCCATGTTCATTATGAAGAACTCTGCAAATATTAAGATTTTTTCCTCATTTTTGAGACAAATCAGGGGTACAGGAAGTAAAAGTCATGTTTGGATACAGCTGCCATATTTGATACAACAAGTGATGTCATCCTGATACCACCTCTAGGAGATAACTTTTTATCCATATTTTCAGTTTGGAAGTAAACAAAAAGTTTCCAATGAATGAATGAATTAAATGAGCAATGTCAATATTGCCAGATGATGCTAAAATTTATTGATATTTTTCACAATTATTTTGGTAACACAGAAAATCGATTGAATTATAATAAATTAGAAAGCAGAAATATTATGTAACTTGAGCAATTGCGTATCTGTGATTTCATTTTAAGACCTGCTCAGGTAGTCCATCTTTATTAAACTTACTTATAGTCTTCTTTCTCATACAGTAATATCAAGGCAGGTTAAAACATTACACATCTCCCTAAAACTGATTACGGATGTGCTCGTTATCTTCTATCCTCCTCATTTCAAAGAGCTCTCCCTCGCCCACATTTCATCATCTTTTGATTTCTCACATCTAATTCTTTTTCATGACATTTCTAATATCAGTTATCACCTCTGATTACTCTCAAACTAATAATAACATTCTATAGACTCATGGCATATATTGTCTCTCCCAATGTCATTTTCCTAGCGGCACATCTGAATGTCAAAGAGACCCACGTTTTTGCAAGAATGCTCTACGATGTTTTCTATCTGATCACCATCAAGAAATATGCAATCATTAAGGGGGGGGGGGGGGAGAGATTTTTCAGCACCATCTGATCATTTTCTATCTACCTCCCTCTATGGGCTTTGCCACATGGCCACCATAGTTCATTATATCTCAAATATTATATCACTAATAAACTCTGACATATATTCCTGTGACTGGTATTGCTTCATACTTGCAGTTATTTTTCATTAAAAATGTACTTCAGAAATCATGTAATCAGGGAGTTCGTTTTCCTTCAATATATCCATTTGGTAATATTATCTAGCATTCGATTGACTCTTTTATACAGTAAGTATCTCCTTGACATTCTCACCATTAAAAACTGATTAGACTGGAAGGTACTTTTATTTGGGGTTTCACTCAAATAAATTTCAAAAAACATAAAAAATCAAAAATGAAAGTGAAAGCAAGGGACATGTGATGAAAATTTCCAGTTATTACATCACAAATACAACTTTCTAATGATCTACCCTAGGGACATCAATTGCTTGCAACCTAGCACTGAGAAAACTTGCTGATGACAAAATGTTTTCAATTAGTTCCCCCCCCCCAAATAAAACCCCAAAACAAAACCATAAAACGAGAAGAAAAAAAGTTTCTATAGAGTCAATTCTTCATAAAACACATCAGACATCTTTTATAAATACTTCTATGAAGTTTAGAGACCTATGGTGATTGAAAACCTTGAATCTGATAATGTATTAGCGCTCCAAACCTACAGTAGACATTGATTCTGTATCGGGTTCGCTTCACCCAGACTATTAGACGAGTATTGTATTAAGATTGATCCGGGGAATCCAACCTTGCCTCTCGGGATCGGCTTTCCTGCTACGAGGGATAACACTACCTCCTCTGGAGAGGGTAGAATTGTGCAACGACATATCAAAATATGAAGGAAAAAGTGACAATATAGTTATAACAATAAAATAAACTTGAAGTTAAATCTGAAGCAATCATTCAATTGGTAAAAAGCTAAATCCTTTAAGCCTGGTTTTCTTTCTTGAATCCAATGCATGACATCTGTTCCTAACAAATTTAAATTACATAATTATGAACATCGATGATAGCTGATGTTTATCTCTACTGATTTGATCAGGACTGCAGCTAAAGGAAAGGTAAGGGACAGGAGAGGAGAGGAGAGGAGTGGGGTGGGGAGGGGAGGGGAGGGGAGGGGAGCAGAGGGTCAAGAGAGAGAAGAGAGAGAAACGGGAGGAGGCAAAGGATACATTTACATTGAAATTGTAACAAACAGCTCAGAGCTGTTTGCTGGATTTTACAACCTATCCTACCAACAGTTATATTAGGCACGGTAGATAGAGTGTGCTAAGGTTGTGGGGAGACAGGTAAGCGGGGAATGAAGTAAATCATGAAGGATTATCCTCGTTACCATTTTCATTTTGGCTATGGACTGGCCCAGAAGAGACTTGTGGAGATCTTGCTGATTTATATTTCTCTTAAAATTACATTGTCCTTAAAAATCATAAAACTTAAAGTGATTTTGAATGATAAAATTTTAAATGACAAAAGAACAACATACAGAGTAAACCAAGCATCACTTCCCTCTAAAGCTACAAGAAATATGCACCACAACAAGTAAATAATACATAGGTATCACTCTCCCGACATCACCCTCTCCCCCTCCCCCACCCTTCCCCTCAAAAAGAAGAACAATTATAGTTAAAAAAAACATTTCTGAACGATTCAAAAGATTGAACTTTTCCCTTCGTCCTACTTATTAAACAAAATTCCTTCACTTGCTCATTTCATTCCAAATTTAAAAAGTGCACAACTGGAAAAAATATTTATGTAGTACTTTATAACAGCAGTGATTTCAAAATTGATCTTTTGTCAAAACTTTACTTTCCATCCATCCAATCACTCAAATGAAAGGAATCTCATCGTTGGGTGTTTACATCCTTGACTTCCAATCACGTCATCACAAAGTGATCGTAACCGTCGTCGCACCTGTAATACTGTGGTGGTGATTATTATTATTATATACACTAGATCCATCAAAAGGATTACAAACTTTGATTCATTCTTACAAGAGATTCATTATTCACAGGCTCCAGATGGATTTCTTCCTGCCTTGTATCTTCAAGGTCACAGTACTCTCTGTTATTTTATAAGTACAGTATTAATCTACTGTACATGATATATTTAGATGCTATCGAAATAGTAGTGATATCACAAGATTTTGAACCAAATCATGTTTTTCACTTTGTGTCTTGTATATTATATGTTTGATGTGGGGATCTAAGTACCAGAGGCTGGTGTGGTCATATAAAATAAATGTCACCGAGTAAAAGGGTGTCAAGTTTTTGTAAAAGAAAGGGGGGGGGGGAACTGTGTTGTAATTAACCGTTTTGTCATTCATTAATGTTAATACACAATTACTATGCAGTACCATAACATGAAAATTTATTTACTTTATGGACTCGCACCAATATACAGGTGGAAATTTTGTTTCCAATCTGTACAGGGTTTCTTCAAGTAGAAGGATGGGGGGGGGGGTTGTTCAAGTGGGGAAGGGAGTGGCTCCTCAATCTTTTGAAGGTCATCTGTACTTAAGGCAAAGGGAAGAAACCCTCCTCAAATTCAAATATTGTGTTTCTTTTGTACTATTTTCTCTGTCATTACTGTACCTATTAAATGTTTCCAAGTGTTTCTTATCATGCTTGACATTGATGGCGTGAAGCAGGGGTAGGGGGGGGGGGAAGTAAGAGTTAGCCACCGTAGAGGGTCAATTAATGGAAAAGGTTACTGCTTTCACCTCGGCCGATTGAAACGGCGGAGAGGAAATTCAACGATTCTGTGCATGTGGTCATGTTAATGTGGAGTAATGACATGAACCTAATGTTAGGACAAACTAGTTACAGTATACCCTTTGAAACTTGTACAATTCTTTAGTTTTTATTGAACGGCCAGATCCTTCTGTCTTTTCCCCTTTTATTTTTTATTTTTCCCCTCAATTTTGTCGTTGGATTGCTAGAAACTGAAAAACAAGAGGATACTAATCAACCAGTATTGATTAATCACAACCGACCTGACTATGCTCTATGAGACCTGGCTCTCGATTCCGAAGAGAGAGGTTGATTAAATGTAATGTATATGCTTCGTCCCTATGAAGACGCACATCTCCCTAATTTCTTTACAAAAGTTGAAACATCAATGATACAAGGAGAACAAATTGTACGTGGATGCAATTGTAGCGAGTTTGAGAGAGTGAGCCCGGCCTCTGAGCAATACGCAAAATGTGGGAGTCTACAGAGTCTGTTTGAGGGGAAACGACGATTCTCGTTTTCATGATTGTCGAGACTTCCCTCAGACGCAGGAGGCTAAGTTTTAAAAGAGCGTTTTACTCCAATTCATTTGTGAAAGAGGATCACTTAAGGAATGTAAAACCGTGTTTTTGAGAGTCATGGACTAAAACATAAGTTTATTGAAATTGACAGGATTTGGAAAACTGCACAAGGTTTTTTTCCTTCTCCTTAATACCCTGACTGGAAAAAAAAATGCTGAAGGGATGCTTAGTTTACATCAAAGTAGAGCAAGCTGGACAGGATTCATTTATCAAAAGCCTTCAGCAAGTATGAAATATAGAAAATAGATTGGGGGACCTACCTGACAACTGTTCGTAGTAGAGTTGACCTAGCTTCATTATGAAATGTTATAATCACAGATGTTGATGGCAGATCCGTGCTCCATGGTATATTTTTACATCTGAAAAATACAAAGAGAAAATCGAAATGAAAAATGACAATTCTGAAAAGTATTTATTAATTAAAAGAAAAGAAAAGATTGAAGGAAAGGGGAAGCTTCCAACCTTTCTTGGATTCATAACTCCAGGTTATTACTTTTATTATTTTTTGATCCAACTATTAAGTAGAGTTTTAAGTGATGAACTAAATCAATAGAATGACTATAAAGAGACTATAAGGACAACAGCTTCAGGGATGTGCCTGGTTTACCTCCATATTGTTCACATCCATTCCAGTTTATGACCAATGTATGACACAATCCAAGCTAATAATCTATTTCAAATGTCTCACAAGAAATGATGAGGAAAATAGACACTGAACACTTGGACACTGAACAAAGACATGGACACTTTGCACAGTCAGAGTTGTATTTTAAATTGCTATATAAAGTCAAGAACTCAACTCATTATACTAGTAGTACTGTATAATCTTCTCATGAAAATGTGAGAAATCAATTGCTGAAAGGAAAGTGCTGTGATAATTACTGTAAAAGCTACTTTTCAAGTTATTAGTGCACACTTTAATACTGTTTGATCCTGGGAGATTCCCTAGTACAGGACATTGAATACACTAGTGTGGGGTCTAAATTAAAACCCAAACAAGAAACAGCACTTGATATATTGCACTTCAGCTATGCACAGTCGCCCCTTTATGTGGTCTGCGTGCATGACATACAGTAGCATTAACTGCAGTGTTAGCATTAACAGTAACGTATTAACTCATTTTCATGAAAGTATACACTGACAGCTTATCAAATCCGAAAGATTAATTTATATACCAGCAAATGTACATGAATGCATGTCACTCCAATCATCTATATGCAGACTTTATTATATAGCTCAAAATGCGGTAACAACAAATAAGCTAAACAACAACAACAACTCAATCATTCTAATGTAAGGTGTTAGCTCTTTTTTCATTATACCCAAGGATTACTGTTTCAGGGGGGAATTCAATTAAAAGAATATCACAACTTTAAACAGATAACTGAAACTTTGTGAATGTTACTAGATGAGCAAGTTCCCTGTAAAATCTGTAGTTGTTTTCCCCAAAGCAATCGGAATTATCGAAACAAAAAAAGCACAACTCTCAATTACCTTTGAGGTCTCTCAGAACACAGGTGTCACAGCTAGGCAAAAAGGAAGCAGATACTTTCAACAGACAGACGAAACACGAACAAAAGACTGCAAAATTTGTACTGCATCATTAACGCTCCACTGAACTGAACATTATTTCAGTTATGAAAGTCGGTCATTAAGATTAGATTTTTTTTTTTAAATTTGATTTGATGTACTGTACAGTATTCTACAGATGAATTGCAACGTCAATTGTTTCAACGGTACGAATTGGAGATAAAAATGTCCAAAATATCCGTTTCAGAAGTTACCAAAATTTTCATTAAACTGACCCGGCTATGCTAGCTGTTCTTGACCACCATCCATTTACTCGTTGCTACACAATTGAACCTCCCGATAAGGAACGCTGCAGCAGCTGAAAAACCCCTGCAGCCAAACTGATTCAATATCAAACAATAGATATTATCTCAGCCAGACCAGCAGTGCCTATTTGTGGACTGCATAACTGCACAACAAACTGCAAACAGAAAAGATGCATCCGTCACAGCCTGGCCCTGCAGCCCCCTCAGCATCCTGCTGTTGACACACTACCTTAATATAAAGTAACCTCTCTCTTTTTAGTTTTGTCATGCATGTATGACTCCCAGAGAATTACCTCTCAACCATCATATATGATTATTCATCTGCCCTGTAAGCAGGAGTGCGGAGTATTGATCTTCCGTGCGAATTCGTGGAATGATTTGCATAATGAGATGATGGATTCATGATTATTCCAAGCATAGACTTTCTCTCGGTTATTTCACTCAGATGGATTGCAAGATTGTTATATGCTACCTTTACGTATGATTTGTAAAATAACTTCCCAACGAAAGGGTCGCGGCCGCCATTCTTTGCAGTTGTTCGCGGGTTTCTTTGTGATTACTTAGAGTTTATATCAAATTTAAAAAACAAAATCATGCCCCAAGTTTGTGTACTCAAAATACATCCATTTTAATAACACAGGTTGCAAAATAATTTTAAAACCAAATAAAGACATTTAGTCTCTAATATGATAGAAATTGAATTTAACTTAATAACGCCACCCATAGCTCCCATCTTATCTTTTCCTACAATGTAATCTAGTTTCATAACATTCATTTCATTTACATATCGACAGAGCTATCCTCTCACCGTTCAACAGATAGCAGTCTCAGCTGGCTTACATTCTACTATACCTTACGCTGACAATCAACTGGCCTCTATTTAAACTTGACCTTTCCTTTCCACCGATATGAGAGTAGCTAAATGGGATTACATCGTTCCATCTGACACTTAAATTTATAATCCTTGAGGACTTTTTTCTTGTTTTGTTTCTATACCATTTCTTTTCCCTTCATTTGTCTCATCTCTCTGGCCACTTACTGCTGACAACTCAGACAAATCGTGCTCCATTTCCTTCTATTCTAAGAGCTTTTCTACAAATATCTCAAATGGCAAAATACAAACCCGGTCGTGAAAGAGAGGAGGATGCTGTCCTTCGTGAAAGGTGGTAAGGAAGATGTAAAAAGGCATCCTGCACGGGGAATGATCGTCAAAGACTACAAGTGCAAGGCGTGAAGACGCAAAAACAGAAAACAATTCGGTGACGCGTTGAGATCTAACCCTTAATTCTCCCCCCCCCCCTTTCTTATGTACCTCACACCATTCCTGGTTCCTAATGGCAGAGTGTGCATCTATATACACATCTGGGCAATTTCGCTTATACCTTCCTTCACAGACGATTGACAATTTTTAATGTCTGCCTCCATCATTTAGAGATGGAAAAGACGTCAGTCGAATCATGAGTGAACTTTAATGTAACGATAACTCACCTCTGTTTGTCAAAGGTGTGACGTAAGTAAAAGGGCGAGGGTAGCGAGGGGGGAAGACTTCAATTAACGTTAAGCTGTGTTCCAATTGGACTTTAATCCTCAGGGGTGATATGAAGGTTCAATTAATTTTAATAACTATATGAGAGGATCTGGATTTGTATGGGTCAGAGACCACTAAAGATATCACAGGAGAGTCATAATGAGGGCCCTATATCAATGTAACCTGGAGAATTAGTACTTGTCAATATTAATGAAACAGAACTGTGCCAGGAAAACAACACTAATTCACTACTGTTGCTGTTACTTTACATGATGTTAATCTGTGTCAGCTTGTCAGTGTACCAAAATCGCTGTAGAAAATCCGGACAACAAAACGCACAATGTTGGCACTTTGGATGGTAGAATGAGAAGGGCATTGACCGGAGGAGCCGGTCATAGAGGGCGCACAGTGTTAAAAGGTTACCAGTTCATTCTAGGCACGGTAGAACGAGGTGCTTAGGTTGTGGGGAGACAGGTAAGCGAGGAACGAAGTAAATACAGTATAATACAATGTTATCCGTGTCAGCTTTTCAGAGTTTTGGTCATGCAATAAACAGAGTGCCGCCGACCGTTGTACGGTAGTTACAAAATGTGATTTAAAATGTACTTATTCACAAACTTGTGGCACACACAGATGGAGTCTAACTGTATTGGCAAGCTGCCAAAGTATCCTTCTGTGGTAATAAGGCTGAGCTGAGATCATTTCTGTCCATTCTTACATTGCTTTTCATGTTAAACTGCTCTTCATATTAAAACCAGTGATTAATTGTCCACAGGTGTCATCGGTATAAACCATAAATTCTAGTATACAATGAATAACATGGTATGCACCGCCTCTTTCGGAGGGGGCTTAAAAGTTAAACACCAGTCCCCTGCAGTTAACCTTCAGCTCATAGTCAAATATCTCTGGACACTCCAAAAACATCTGAACAGCATTAGATACTTCTACACCAATTCAGACGGGGGGGGGGGGAGGGGGGTGGGCCGAAATGGAAGAGGGGGTTTTATGCTTAT
>JAIPMN010000438.1:21292-35684 GCA_020650975.1 Apostichopus californicus
ATGGTTCATGTACAGTATGCAAACCTGAAGTTACAGTATGTAGGTCCTCAGACTGTTAAGTTATCTATTTTTTTTTGGGGGGGGGGTGGGGTGGGGTAGTTCTTTTATACGAAGGTGTTATGGTTTCTATATTCTTTGATGGGAGTACTCTATTCAATTAAGCCCAAAAGGGTTTCTTAGTTTACTTCCTTTCACATTTTTTACTTATTTTGCAGTTATATTGTCTTGTTCACCTTGTAATACTATGTGATGAAACAAATAATAATAAATAAATATATATATATAAGGTACATGACGACATGCTGAGCCAGTGAGGACAGTGTACATGCTAACCTGTGACTGCATTTTTCTAGGTGAGGTGAATTGGAGAGCTGCTTGAGGACACAGAGGTAAGACCGAGGAGCTAAGAAAGATGCTATGAGGGGATTGGTGGAGTGTCAAGTATGAACCTCTTGATTGACATTTGAATATTCATGATCGATGAGTCTTGAAATGGCTCAGACGTCAGCTTCAATCTAACATGGAGACATCGTTATCATGATAAAAACATACTTTCTTCTGAAAATTGCTATAACTAACTGTATCCACTTGAAAAACATGTGATACAGGCACTTTGGATGGTAGAATGAGAAGGAAGGGCAATGACCAGAGGGGCCGGTCATAGAGGGCGCACAGTGTTAAAGGTTACCAGGACATTATTTTCTAGGCACGGTAGAACAAGGATAAGGTTGTGGGGAGACAGGTAAGCGAGGAACGAAGTAAATAAATGAATTTATCACTGCAATCATGGCGTTCTAACCTTAACACCAACATTGTCACATTTTGGATACACAATCTATCGAAAGATTCCCGTAAGAAATGTCACCAGATATAAGGTAACCTTACTTTATGTATAAACTGCAATGAATGTAATTGTTTATTAAGAATGTGGTGAGCTGATGTGAGTTAACATTACTTACAACTAATAAGGTTTAATCTCCCTTAAATACACTAATTTTCATGTACAGTAGCTACCTGTACCAAATCCTACTATAAATAAAGTAATTGACAGCAACAAAATCACAACCAGAATTCACTATTCAGACAGCAATTTACAGTAAATGCAAGTGTCCTATTATAGAACTTCTGATTTAATGTATTGAACTGAATGTTGTCAAAACAAGGCTTTATCAGAAATTTGCATCATCCCAATCATTTCCCCCTAATCTCCCCTCCTTCCTAACCCCATTCCTCCCAACCCCTATTATGATTCTCATCCCGACTACTCCCCTATCCTCCCAGCCCTCTTCAACTCTCCCTCCCCTAAGCAACAGGAGGAAACAGAAAAATGGCCACCATATCACAACAAATAATGATCACTTCAAACAAAATGGTAAATTGACCACTTTAAGTAGTTTGCCCTATGTACGCTATATAAGACTAGTGGTCAAAATTAGGCTTGAAGAGATCTTTGCATCGTTCTACTTTAATCATTGATCTCTCTATATCTCAACATCATCAGCTAAACTAGTTCTTCTTCAAAATGTTAAAGACGAAAGAGGAAATTGTGGCAGAATTCTCCTCCTCTTCCTCCTCATTCACCTCCAAGCTACAGTTTCCGAGTTCCTATATTAAGGGTAATTCACAGATTTTATTGATTCCATCCCTAATATTTATTGACACATAAACTGTACTCAAGAACTTCCTTATTTGCTAAGACTGGCAAACTGACCGGGAAGTATCTCGCTTTGTATGGACGGTGCTGTTAGCTGGTCAGATCAATACGCAAGTGCATTGTATTTACTAGCCTTAGATGGTAGCTAGCTTTACGGGTCAAATTGATGACAAATTTATCATACGGAATGGAGACAAATTTACCAAGCTTCGTTACTAGCGTCTACTGTACGTACTATAGCTGTAATGATTGGTAGGCAGTCAACATCTATGCATGTTTCTGTGCTAAATATGTTATCAAACATACCTTCCTGGAGGCTTTGAACAGAAATGGTCAAACCTAATACTACATTTACCTTCAACGTAGCAGCGTTTAGTACATTTTCTTACTGATCAGCAGATAATCGTCAAAAATCTGACCAGCTTCTAAAGTAAGCAACTTATTACATTAGGAACCTATAGTAATTTTGAATGTTATTTTTTACATTAATTAAAATGCTTATTAATTAGAAACTGAAAACGTACATATTGGATATATATAAACAACCTTTGACATTTTAATTAAGAGCACTGTCATATTCACTGCAACTTAAAAACAGCAGCAGCAATTTTCCTAAAAGCCCTTTTAATGTTACTTTCCATCTGTCCTGATGAGTCCCCCCCCCCTTATGGCATGTATATAATACTGCATGTACATGGCACAATGCCAATAATCTATGTGAATTCTACAACATTGCTCCAAAAGCCTGTTTTATCCCACTGAACACTCCCATGCAGGCATATCCTATTGCATTGTCATGCACATAATGTAAACTGGCTTCAGAAACATGCCAGATTTCGAACCCCAAGTTCATCTCGTAGCTGGCTGAGGTCTTGTCTCTATTTTTCCTCTGTCGTCGTTTAACACATCAGAGAAGATATATATAGGTTACTAGCGATATCCTCACACGGCTTTGTAAATGATTTCATTAGCCCAGAAATCACAAGCCAAATGTCGCAAGAGTGGGACACAGAGCGTGACAGTTAGGCAGATAATTCACTTAGATTGTTCAGCAAGTGAGCCAATTTTTGAACGAGCCAATAAAAAGAAAGGGTAAAGATACAGTGAAGCATATTATTAGGTCATGTACAGAAACGGTGAACCACTGCGGAAGGAAGCAAGCACTCATTTTTTTACGTTTAAATATATACTGTGAATTGGATAATGGCCAGGTCAAATTTTTTACGGCAGTCCGATCGCAAAAGGCGGCCAAATTTCTGTTCCCACGACCAAAATCCGCTTCAATGGTCATCCAGCATGCAACTAGAGATCTGTTAACATCAAATTCAGATTTCATTGTAACAAAATATCCCCCAAATGCTGTAGGTAAAATAATAAATTCCTCCCACAATTTTATTGCATATTGCAGTGAAATGATAACATCCATGTTAGGGGCTTAAATGTGGACTGCTCTAGCCCTCTAAAGACCAGTAGCACATATCTTTCTAAGCCCTTCCCCCTACAATAATTGGACCCAAATTGAGTTAACCTTGTGTGTCATCCTTCCACTAATTTGTCATGATTTTTTCATGAGACATTCTAGTGTATTGAACTAAGTGTAACAGTAGAACCCAAACACTTATATGATATTTCTAGTGTAATAGTAGAACCCAAACACTTCTATGATACTTGAATTATCTATATTGTGTTTACTCAGCACACTGTATCAGAAACAATTATCCTTCACACTAATGCACCAGATTTCAATCATTTCCTCTTAAAGGGAATGACAAATACTGTCAAAGTACAGTATGGCATGAATGTTTAATTAGTTTTCTACCATCTTATACCTCGAGTGGTGAGGGGGGGGGGAGGGGCTTGACAGAGCCACCCTGGAGCTGGTCAGTCCCAAAGTGATGTCTCTCTTTGGTGAAGCACAAATACATTAGCATGCTATCAGAATGCACTTTTACTCACTATAGTAATGTTGAAGTTTCATTCACTTCTACTGACATACTCAACTAAAACAAAAAACTTGGGATATCCCTTTAACCTTACCGTCAGTGAGACTTAGAAATTTCCGGACTAATTAGCTAACGTAGTCATCGTAATATAACATAAAATGAGATTATGAGTCCATCCGATTCGATAACTAGGTCAAGACGAAACATTAATCCATATAAATATATTATGAAGGGTTCATACAACCAGGTATAATATCTGGATTAAAAGTTATTGAAACTTGAACTTGGTGACGAGGAAAATAAATTCTAAATGTGGGATGAGCTACAGGAAATAGGATTGAAAGCAAAGACAGTGAAATAGGGCTTAACTTACGGAATACGATCTTTGTAAATGTTTGTAGATCTACTTAGTTCTACTGTGAACTGTACCGTAAATCAATGACCAATTTATACTGTTCGCATGCAGTAGACTGAAATTAATAGGAGTAAAGCATTCAAAAGAATATCTAGCACACTATATATACATACTGTATAACAGGGAAGTAATTGATCCGTTATTGTATTACAAACTGCTATGCAAAAATGGTCAAGTTGCTAAACTGTACAAGTCCAAAGATATACAGTACATAGCAGATCTTTTACACAGGAACAGAACCATTGAGAGACTTAATTTCATAGCCTTCAAAAGTACCTGAGCACGACATTTACATACAAATTTATATCATGTATTGTTCAATGTAATTAAAAATTAAGAGAGTAAGTTTCAGTTAATTGCAAATTGACAAAAATTATAAAATACAAAATTGATGAATAGTAAACCCAAGATGAAAGCACATGCATAAGATAGTAATTATTTACTAATGATTTCTTAATGTTTGCAACATCTGCACATTACAGTCTGCACAAACACTGCTTTATACCAATATTGTCTCTTTACTCTATTTTTAACTACTTTCTTGCTTGATTTTATTCTCAAGTTTATGCTAACTCCATTGGCTTTTGAAACAATTAAAACTTCCACCAATTAAGAGTTAACCTACAGTATATACCTATCTACAGTTTGACCACAGCTAGTACGAGTAGCAGATTTATTTATAATTATTGGCTAATTGGCTTTCTTTGCATAAGAATCAGGGCACAACATGTGCTCATAAACTGATATGTTAACTAAAGGATACTGTTTTAGGAGAAAAAAGCTTACAGCTTTTGGACTTTTTATTTTAAAAATTCACAGTATAGCTATCTGTACCTGCGATGTTCGAATGATCCTGGTGAAAAATGAAATGTCATCATAGGTCAATTTAGGAAAGTTTATTCAAACACCCACAAAACACACAAAAGTACAATCAGCAGTTTTAAAGAGAAACTTAAGGCAAAAAGTGAAATCGATAAAATTAAACAACAACACCAAAAAAACCCATAAAAAACAGGAAGATTGCTCCTGATCATAAAAGTATCTGTACGAGAGCTGGTTTTAGTTGCATTTCCCTTGTATGAAAATGTCCATTATTTCCAGGGAACTCAACAAATTTCAGGTTTCACTTCTGTCATGCAAAGTCAAGTTTCGAAAAAACAAACTTATTTTTAAGCGTTTCATGACAACGCAAAGCAGGTGGTATAATTTCACTGTGATCCACCAATTTCTTAATACCTATTATAGAGGGAATTCTTTTGACCATTGCCTCTTAATTCTCAAGTCAAATAAATAAAACAGCTTTTTCTTTTTCATTCGGTAAACAAGAATTAAATTATCATATCAATTCAAAAGATATGTCTGAAAGAAGATGGGAAGATGAACTAAGAAAAGTTTTTCTCGTTCAAAATGAAAATCTTCACTACCGTGCACAACAGTGCAAGATTTAAAAACTTGTAAAATTCATCTTAAATGTCATCTTCTCTGGTTCACCGAGTGTTCTACCTGACAATTGTTACATAGCCGGACGTATCGAACCATGTCTAAATATATATCGGATTGAATCATAGAGTTTCTTATCCTACAAAGCTGCACCTTCTTAGGTCTCCCGTTTCAACACAGGAAATTACGGTATGGATTCGCAGGATATTGAAAACGAGATCCATACTTAGCTGTCAAACGGTTTCCTTTGAAGCACACAAGAACCTCCCTACCCAAATAAAAATACCTAAGGCTACGGCTGCTTTTAATCTGCTCCCTTTGAATAACGAAGTTGCAACAAACAGTAACAGGGAATTATTTCATCTTTACATTTGCCAAGGCAGTAGTTAGATACTTAAAGGAAGAAACCAACCAGGCCATAATCAGTCTATGTGGCAGACATACACAAGTTATAATGAAAAATATACTTCCCAAAACAGAAAAAAAAAAAGATGATCTTATTGCATTTTGGGAGGTCTATATAATGTATTACTGCAGTTTTAATGGTCCTCTACAAAGAAGATTGAAGACTTGAACAAGTCTAAATATGACATCATTCAGTCACATGACACATACTGTAATATATATACTGAATATGCTTGAAAGGTTTAGTGATGGGTTATGCTGTGATTCTACAATACAGTATAGTTCATAAGTTAAATGCTTAACAAGACCTATTACTAGCATTGGTGTCAGTGTAAACTTAATAATAATAATAAGAATAAAAAAAATCATAAATTATACATTAACCTTGAAAATACGTAAAAAAACAAAGATAAAGAAAAGGGCTTCACGTCCTACACTCAAAACTATGACATCACAGATTGACAAAATGGCAGCCCCCTGACATGATGACATTGGAACAAAAATATCTCTAAAATAGAACAAGATTTTCCTTAGTAAATAATTGAGGGATCGTTCATCATAAACATCTCTATCATATTAGCTAAAGATGATTGTTGGTTTTGCCTATCTCAGGAATTTAAATATATATCAACAACAGAAATGAGAGAAAGAAAAAAAAAAACCTTGAAAAATACTTTAGTAAGTTCTGTGTACAAACACATGGCCTATAGATACACATCTCTGAGTAATATTGACATCCTGCATGACAATTTTGCAAATTCCCTACAGGAAGCTATATACATAATTAAATGACCTTTTTGGCAAATACATGTCTACTACAATTTATATATTCTAGTAATCTGTGAAATTTCAATTGTTCTAAATATTCTACTGTTACTATAAATATTAACCAATTACTGGCCAGAAGCTAGCTTCATGACCGTCCGTCCAGACTAGCTTAACCCTCCCCGCCTACGGATATACAGTATATTTATAGTCATTTAATGATCATAAACAATTCTCGCTTTCGTAAATAATTCAATACCAGCAATTTTTTCCTGAATCCAAAGGAAAAGGATGGGAATCATTGTATTACAAGAACTTCATGTTTGGAGTATAACTTCCCTGTCAGAAGAACTCCATAAAGACTACATCATCGTGCATATTAGAAAACCATTTAGTTTTGCTTCGCCAGAGAGCCCACTGCATCAAAGCAAAACAGGTTTGCATATTCATGAACCAGTCTCCATTTAACAGATACATAACTTCCAATCTACTGTACCTACTATATCTATCTAGCTTAACAAAATTGGGAACAATTTAGCACTGTTCTTCCCCCTCCCCTCGTTCTCTCCCCCCCCCCCCCACCTCTCCACTGACCCATTGACAGGTCAATTACACACAGTTTCTCTTCTTCTGCAATGTACCATTCTGAAGGTTTACAGTTTATAATAACAGTGGAATTTTCATCTATTGCCTGGAGAGTGCACTAGTAAATACAACAATCCCCTCACATATGATGTGTAACTTCACAATTACACAATCAACAAACAAAACTATTGATGAATTGACATGGCTGGTCAGTGTTGCAGAAAATCAGTTATAGATTTTTGGCAACGTCATCATGTATTACATTATAGGGTGATTTTTGGCATAATTTCATTTCTGATATGTCATAATCCTAGAAAATAAGCAATTTTTGATTGTTACTTGAGTTTCTACTGAGGTTTTCAAGATATTTCAACTTTTAAAAATATGCTAAATCTATGAAATGCTCATTAAGGCTACAGAGATGATGAGGTCAGCTCCTTGCAATGTATGCTGATGTTAATTATCTGCTATTGTTTTAAAATTAAAGGTGAAATAGAAATACAACCAGGACCCATAGCAGTGTGTTTTTAGTGCTATAAAACACTATTAATTAATTAATTTTGTAATTAAGTTTGTGCCTTAAGTAAACCATACTGTACTTTGAATTGTTATGTTTACAAACACATCCCTGTGAGGCTTTCACCTTCGTAATTAAACTCTTACATTAATTGCTGCTCTCATCTTCTTGGTTGAGAAAACACAAACAAACAAACAAGCATTAATTAATTAATCATAAACTTCTTGTCACTTTGCAACCAACTAGCTAAATGTCAAATCTATTTTCTATGAAAACTGACAAAAAAAACAAAAAAAATTCTGCCCTGACTCGACCCTCTGGTTTGTTTGCCTAAAATTCAAATGATGAGCTTCAAGCTCATTATTAATAATCAAAAATTGAAAATATGAAACCTGGAGGGCTCTCGGTAATTTCTAAGTGTATAGAATGTCACCACTGGAATACCAAATTTGCATTTAATAATGGTGTTTATAATGATTTAATTGATTTTATGAATGCCATGGGACCTATGTAGTGTATTACAGCACAGTTAGGGTATAAATCAACTAAAATTTATGCCCATAACGTTTGATGCTATGTATTTACTGGTCATGGTGACCATCTTCATTTTCTGTAGTTCAGGAAAATCAACTTTGAGAAATATGCGGCTATTCTTCAAGTACAAACAAGTTTCGTAAAATATGTAAAAGTTAGGGGGTCTGACATTTTCATCCTAGCCAGATCTTCTTCAGATGCTAACTCACTGGGTTTGACTTTGAAAAAGATCGTCTGTTGGGATCGAAACATCAGGCCCTCTAGCTTTTACATTTTTACCTACACAGGCTTTCTACAGTACCTACATTAACAGTTTGCTAACAGATTTTTTCTCTCTATAAGTTTCATAAAAGAAATATGAAAACCATGCACTTTTCTTTACCACCTATAGGCTAGGAATTGACCTATGTTGTTTCAAAGAAAAGAAGAATAAAATACCCAGGATAAGCTCAACACCATTGTCTTTCACTTACAGTAGATATAAAATAGAAAGCCTGTAATTTAATAAACAAGTGCTAATACTCTGTAGAATCTACTTGTAAACATAATATTACTGAATCCAATCAGAAGGGCAATAACTTTTAGACAGGTTGATCTCTCAAGTAGGATTTGTAGCTGGTCCAACATAAAGAGTCGAGTTCATTATTTTCTACTGTAATGTACTGTACTGTACTTGTAGTACTATCACACTGCCTCACAATAGGGGAAACTGCTTTTCCTGAGGGTTTTGCTAAAAAAAATATCCAAACATAATGAACTGTTTTGTTGTAAATCGTGAGCCAAATTTGAGTATGCCACCTTTGACAGTAAGTCTCTGACATACTGAGTTAATGTACACATGAAAATATTACCCTGAAAGGGGGAAATGCAATACTTCCATGCTGTATGCATGTACTATTTTCACATATGAGCTAACTTTAGAAATTGGCCTAGAAAGTATTCACCATATCACAGACATATATCCGATGGGTAACACAAAATGACCTTTGATACATCGCAACACACTAACAGTCTTCTTAATATGGAACATGTTATGCTAGATGAACCCCTCCCCCCCCCCCTTTCCAACTGGGAAATCAGTAAAAACTAATCTATTGTGGAAATTTATAAAATATTTGTTTATATGAACAATGCTCTGATTTGAGCTATAGTAAATGTGAAAATGTAAGAAGACATGTCATCTTGTGAAAGAAAATGCCTGATAAAACTGAGGATTTTGACTAAGTTTGAACTAGGTTCTTAAACTTTATCATATTGCTCCTACTGTACAGTATACAAGAGAGAACCGCAACACCAACAGAGCAAAAAATAAAACAGCTTGATATTTGAGTCTAAGTAGATAAACGATGCACTTTGACCTATGACCATAATAACTGTTTTGATATCCTGATTGTTAAATCTAACAATTTTTAATACAGGGGATTACATTTATCTCCCACTAACGTACAATCTACAGTCATACATATAAGCAAGAGTGACTGTTTCCTGTAGGAAACACTGAATGAAAAGGTCTGCTAGCTTCCAAACTATTCAACAATGTAGGTTAGGTAGATAAGAAAGTACATTAGATTATAGATGGGTAAGAGAGGAGCTTGGGGAAGTATTAAGGAGAAGTATCTTTGCAGAATACGTATCCATGGCAACATTAAAAATCCCGGTCTCTATTCTCCCTGGCTAGTTGGACCTCTATCTTATAAATGAGAACTTGGTGACAAAATAAAGACGACAGGACTAAAGAAAAAAGGGTGTTGTTTAGAAAACAAGTACCATGAAGACATTGGGAAAAGGTGTGTTGATTAAACCAATAGTCAACCAGCCTAAAGTAATCTACTTTAATTTAACCCTGGTAGGTTGCAGAGTTGATTTGCAATTGAGATTTTCAGCACTTAATATGGTCTGGGGATTGCTACAGTATCTACAAAACTTTGTAAAGCTTATTAAAGTAAAACTTAAGTGTACACACTTGAAAGGTCTAATGCATATCTGCATGCATGCCCTTTTGGATGAATATAAATGTAATTCTCCTAAACTAGTACTTACAGGAAAAATTACGGACCCCAAAAAAAAAAAAAAAAAAAAATTCCTTGCAACGCTAAGTTTTTTCCCCATAAAAAAATTCTGTGATGTATTCCCTTTTTTTTTTAAAAGGTGTTTGTAAATGCCAGCAGGGAGTAAGGTAGTCATCGCTCAATGTGATAATAACCATCTGCCTCCCTAAAGGAATAATTAACAAAATCAAACAGAAATGAATTTTTGACACAAACTACCAGCTGTGGCTCCAATGGTCTCTTATCGTTTCAATCATCTTCCCTTCCAGAGAGTAAGCAGAGATGACGTCGTCTTCCTCCTCGTCAGTCGGGATGAAAGATCAACTTAATTAAACAAAGACCACGGGACAACCAAACATGCTAGACATGAAGCTTACAATGAAAATTTCGAGATGCTCCGCTATTATTTGACTAAAGATTCACTGGACAAACGCAACTCTTCCTAACCAAACACACTTAAAAGTTTACAGCATCGGCAGCTGCTCCCACCTTAAGTACCTGTACTGTATCAACAAAATCTCATACAAGTGCAACAACGGGTAATAACTGTCTCTAGCCTATTCACATCTAATTATACAAGACCTGGAATTATCGATGGTTTCATGAAAACGGACCTCTCATGTTTACTTTATTCTTGAAAGCAGCTTCTTGCCTTTGGTTGGCATATATTTACCTAAACAATTTAAGGGGTTTTCCGTAGATGGGAAAGTGCATGAAGTTAGAGGAGACAGGTATTAAGTGAGCTGGAGTGAAGTCAATCCTACAAGAGAACTACAAAATATAAGAAAGTAATTACTCGAGCAATCTAAGGTGTGAATATCCCTCTTGCCCCCCCTCCCCCAACCCCTTGAGTATATTTGTTTTAGTAGATGGGGGATAAAAAGGTTTTTATTAATTAATGGTATATGACTTGATCCTCTACACTTTGTCACCCAGACTCATTTTTCAATTATCAGTAAAAATTAACCACATGTAAAAATTGACTTAACTTTAAGCAAAAGTTGAATTTCACATAAATATTGGAAATGAAATTTGACTGGTCGAGTAAAAGAGCTAAACATTGTAAAGACATATTCTCCGTCCATGCAAAGTTTTCTCTCATTTCTATTTTTATGCATATATAGTAACTGCATTATGCAATATCATGATCAAGAAGGCTAATCCACAATATGTAGGTGTCCTTAAAACCCCCAAAGTCCATGGTTTGGGCACTCTTCTCTTACCTTTCTTGACTCTACTATTGCACCTTCCCATCTATCTAGCCTAATAACTGGTAACAATTTAGCACTGCACCCCCACCTCTCTCTCCCCACCCCTCCCCTTGACTGTCCTCTGAACACACTCATCATCTCTTCCTTCTGAATCTACCATTCACAAAGTATTTCTATCATTTAAAATCACAAAATGCAGGTGTTCTTAAAACACTTTCAATCAGTATTTACTAGAGATGATCCTTTAATCCCTTCAATCTGTATTTACTAGAGATGATACTTTAATACCTGCCTCCGCTCTCCTATATATAGTCATCATCCAAAACTCATAACCTGAACTGTGCACCGCACCCACTATGATCGACCCTGGACTTCCTAAATCAAACCCTCATCCCCGTTTTAGAATCAACTACAGTACTCACTTAGAAAGATATTTCAGGATGCGGGAGAGTGGAGACGAGAGCTAGAGAGATGATAGAATGCATACAGTAGACGTCGGCTATACTACAATACGTTTCAAGAATGCTCTCCATCTTACTCAACCTTTCTAAACCCTTTTAAATTGTCATTATCTTTAATGTACCTCCGGTCTGCCTGATCATATTCAGCTAACATGACCAACCACTTGGAATCCATTAAAACAAAAAAGAGAAAAAAAAAGATGGCAGAGTACGTACTAGCTTTAAAAAATGCAATTAAAGTGAATTTGTGATGTTGCTGCATGACTTGACAGATAAGTTTGCCAGGATCTGACTTTGAAACTTCTTATCCCAGAAACTGAAGTTGATTACAAAGTTGAGAAAAGTCTGGAGACTAAGTGCCGATGTGAGAGCATCTATTTATCGGCAAAATGGTCGATAAATTTCACAGCCAAGAGGAGATGTGATTTATGGTATGAAAATCACTGTGGCAGATGAGCGGCAGTATATCACTCACTTAATCAATTTAATATTCCACGTGCCCAAAATAAAGAAAAGATTGCTATCATTTTAGAATAACAATGCAACTGATATAGTAGTTTTCTAGAACGATTTATAGCCAAACCACTAAGTACCAAACCAAGAGGGTAAATAATATACATTCATACGGATATCGGTACCAGTCAAAGTTCCTTCAAATGTTGCTTCAATCTCTAAACAAATCTTGATATATACGGTGACGGACAAATTGTTTAATATATTCAGTATCATGTTCCGGTTTAAGTTATCCACCAGCAGACTGTATATGCTATAGCTTGAAGATTTAAACACATAAATTAAACTGGATATTGTACACAGGCAGGATATGGGCGGGGGGAAGGGGAGAGGGGGGACTATTTGCTGGATCAATTTACATCATGTATTCTGAGTTGTAATGCCAATACAAGTGTACAAATACGTGCTCACAGGACTAGGTAACGTGTTTGTGCATAATTGTTCAAATACTGTACGTTTAAGATACGAAAACATTGTCCTTGCTGCACATGATATGACTGGTGTAAACAGCTCTACTAAATTAGAAGTTCTTAAGCTAGTACTTACAGATCAGCATCTTCAGCCAAGATTCCTCCTTACATTATGTGCACATGCATAAGGCTAGGCCTGTGTATATAGTGTATGGACTACTATTCTATTGAACATACTGTGCTACTGTATGACTGACGGTGTCGTAGATTAAAGCCTTCATAAGGCTAGGCCGCTAGGCTTGTGTATAGTGTATGGACTACTATTCTATTGAACATACTGTGCTACGTGTATGACTGACGGTGTCGTAGATTAAAGCCTACATAAGGCTAGGCCTGTGTATATAGTGTATGGACTACTATTCTATTGAACATACTGTGCTACTGTATGACTGACAGTGTCGTAGATTAAAGCCTTCATAAGGCTAGGCCGCTAGGCTTGTGTATAGTGTATGGACTACTATTCTATTGAACACACTGCACTACTGTATAACTGACTGTTGTAAATTAAAGCCTATAGCTACTGTATCATATGTGCTCAGTTTGAAGAGTAATAGACAAATTTTCTCAAATCTCAAAGCGTTAAAGTAACCTTCATTGAAATTTATAGTGATAAGGCACTTTGCAAAATAATAATAATATAAAGAACAAAGAATTGAATCCATCCTCATATTTATGGTGAAAAAAATTCAGGTACTTAAAGGAGCTATAGTAAATGATAATAAACTGAAGGCTATCGGTAGAATTTAGTATTACATCATACATAAATGTTCTTAAAAAGACCATGTACTGTATGTTGACACATTGAAGATGATTTGACTGCCAAATTCACAGCATTGAACTTTCATGATCACAAACTTGAAATATAAATATATGACTATTGACTTCTATAATTTCATATTCACAAATTCACTGTATTAATATATAATTAAATATATTCTTGTATATAGGAAGATTGGTACGGTGTAGTAATATTATCTGTTAACATTATGAAATAAATTATTTAGTTACTATATGTGAAGTCACTGTATGCTAAAAGTACATTACTGTATTTGCTATACACAATTTGCTGGTTGACATGTATTTTGTATTTGAATATAGCATTTTTATCTTTGTTTGCTATATTAATTGCATGATGGTATTTTATTGTATGTATATCATAGCCACCTGCCAAGGTTAAAAGTCATAGATGTGATTCTCACTATTATTTATTTCTGAGTATTTATATGAATAATTAGGAAACATACTCACATGTGACCTATCGATTAAAGTCTTCAATATTTTGTTCGATGATATACAAATATGAATGGTTATGAGTGCAATAGTACAAATATTTCATGAGTTGAAAGATGGAATGTTCCATTCAACGAGGCGCAGCCGAGTTGAATGGAACAAATTACATCTTTCAACGAATGAAATATTTGCACTATTGCA
>JAIPMN010000439.1:3648-34543 GCA_020650975.1 Apostichopus californicus
CCCCCCCCCCCCCCCCACCCATCATCAGGCCTTAGCTACGTCCCTGGGTATGGATGAAGGTATTTGTCCTTGCGAGCAGAGTAAAGATATTGAGACTACTTCTAATATATTCTGGCAATACCCAAAAGGCAAGACCGTCTTGATAAGGGCCAAGAAAGTGTTTCACAGCTTAGCATGTGAGAACACCACATGAGACTGTTTTTGTTTGGGTTCTCGTGCGCCGACATTCCACAGTTAGTTTTCCACAGAATTTGGTTTATCTTTTGTATTACGAAGTTTGCTCTTTGAGATATTAGAAATAACAATATTTCTCAACAGTTACTGCGGCGAAATTGGTAGTGCTGTAACTTAGCGAGACAATCTCCTTGTCTAGAGTTCAATCCCCAGACAGATTATTTTGATTTTCTGTTCTTTTCCTCTTTCCATTCTGAAATTAAAATATTAGAAACGAGCCTTACTTGTTAACAGCTGCTGAGGCGCAGTTGGTAGTGCTCTGTAACTGAGAGAGATTAGAAACGAGCCTTATTTGTTAACAGCTGCTGAGGCGCAGTTGGTAGTGCTCTGTAACTGAGAGAGATTAGAAACGAGCCTTATGTTAACAGCTATTGAGGCGCAGTTGGTAGTGCTTTGTAACTAAGAGAGATTAGAAACGAGCCTTATATGTTAACAGCTATTGAGGCGCAGTTGGTAGTGCTCTGTAACTGAGAGATATTAGAAACGAGCCTTATTTGTTAACAGCTACTGAGGCGCAGTTGGTAGTGCTCTGTAACTGAGAGATATTAGAAACGAGCCTTATTTGTTAACAGCTACTGAGGCGCAGTTGGTACTGATCTGTAACAGAGAGATAAACTTCTAGAGTTCACTCCCCAGACAGAACATTTTCATTGTCTTCTCTTTTCCTCCTTTCATTCTGAACTTGAAAATATTAGAAACGAGCATGATTTCTCAACAGTTACTGAGGCTTCTAGAGATATCGCGTTTACAGGGTTTTCATAAGTTGACCCCTAGTGACCTAAAATGACTGAAATTGGTCCGACCTTCCCTTCTTCAGATATCACGTTTACAAGCTGAGCATCATAAACGAACACACACAGACATACGAATAGGCTACACCATCATGAATGCAAAGGTTTCGATTATCATCGAAACCAAAAAAGGAGGCAAATAAGGGAAAGGGTTAAAAAGAGGGGAAAAGATGGGGGGGGGGGGATTTTAAAATGAGGGTCAAAGATGGGAAAAGGGAAAAACCGGAATGACATTTCATGGTTCCTTGCTGCTGCTCATTGATTTGTTTAGCAGGGAAAACTTCAAGTATGTAATGATGAAGCATTCCATTACGTTATGTGTAAAAAACTGTTACCAAACTGCCCATCATAAAAATGCATGAACCATTTGTAGCACACATCAGCATGTGTCTGCTATCCACAAATATCACTAATCAAGTTTTGAAGATCAAACAGATGGTTTCACATAAGAAACTGCAATTTGATATATAATCCCTCACCCGGTAAATCATCATTAGTGATGACACAAGCACCAAAGATAAGTAGGTTCACCTACTCACTAAACATGATAATGATCAATAATTGCCTTGTGCAGTTATTAATCATACAAGCTTATAACCTAAATAATGCAAAGCCACACCTCCTCATTAATACAAACATTATAAATTGCAACACACATTGTTATGTGCAGGCTACCTACCAATAACATACTCACATTTGATGAAACTGGGACTTATCATTGTCTAGTTATTGCAATTTGAAGATTTGAATTTTGACCCTGTGACCTAATTAATATTCATTATATGAGCACCAAAATCTACAGGGTTTATCTAATCATATAAAAAAAAAACACCCACCAAGTATGTTCTTGAGCAATTATTCCCTTGTCTACTTATTGTGCATACAAACTTCTGTTACAAAGATCAGCCTCACCTCCTCATCAATTTGCATGATATCAATTGCAAGACACATCAGCATGTATAGGTGGTCTACCAATATCACCATACCAAGTTTGAAGAAAACTCCAACCTGTGGTTGCCAAGTTATAGCAATTTGAAGATTTTGACATTTGACCCTGCTGTGACCACCAAAATCAATAGGGTTCATCAACTCATTATGGACCACCAACCCAACAAGTATGGCATTGATCAATCATTCCCTTGTTGAGTTATCGTGCATACAAACTCAAATGTGACAAACAAACACACGCACATGACCTGACTGCAAAGGTTCCTTTTCTTTCAGCAAGGAACCAAAAAGGAGATAAAAAAAATACTTCTTTAGCAGCTTAAAAAAAATTTACATCCATAAAACAGGATTAGTGATTTCTTGCCAAGTTTTACGACCACAGATAACCAATATGGCTCTAAATTGTTTGCAGACTTTGACCTTAACCAATATGGTTCTACAATTAATAATAAGGTTTCTGTACTCACTAAAAGTGAAACAAACTGTACTTCTTTAGTTTACAAGACTAACAATCACACATTCCAGCACCTACCCATACACACACCCCACACACACAACCACCATCGAATAGACGACTCTCATCTTGGCAAGGAACAGTGTTTTTTTCTTCTTTTTGTCATAGTGACTGAAGAATTGTTAAATTATGTGATACAATTTAATGAAGACAGACAAAAAAGGGAAGGAGGGAAAGAAAGAAAAGATAATTTTGTGTTATTCTCATGCAGCAGATGAATACTAAAATGACATCAGTTTAGTTCTGTACAATGTCCTATGGCAAGCCATTTTAAAATTCATGTCAACCATTTTATCATAAGGTAAATTAAAACATTAACACAAAAAATTGCTAGAACTTTTTCAAAAATACTTTCATGGAAGCTCTGATGGTCTACATTTTTATTCCCAGCCTTAAGAGGAACTTATTAAAATAGTCGATGAAAATATCTCAGTATGGATAACTACCTGTGGAGCGGCAGTATTAAATTGGTTGTTGAAAGTTTTGAGTATGGGTGACCTTTATCTGAAATTCTAGCATGTTAAGGCACAGTACTGATAACCTTCAAGGATATATCAAAAATAATTAAGCATACCTACCCTAAAAGGATTAAACAATATCTTTAAATACTTAGTGATAAGTGTAATAATGCATCTCAGTAAATGGATATCTCTCAAATTTACTAGAGATGTCTCTAGTAACTTTAATAGAGTTTGTTTCCATATCTCAAAATGTCATCATTCTACTTTATTTGCAAGATATCTTTAATACAGATATCTTTAATTAGTTGAAATTACTTTAGATATTAAAAAAAAAACACTTTCCTGTCATTTTTCCATTGTGGATTTAACATTTTTATTGATATGATTTGGGAATAAAGACATAAATGGATTGCCATGTGGACTACCAGTTAAATCAGTACACCTTTGACCATACTTGAAGAAAAAAAATTGTAACTGATATCACATTCTTTCTTGGAAGAGAAAATTCTGCAATTTTATTTTTAATGATATATCTCAAATTTGGTAAACATGCCTTTTGTTATATAATATCTTTACTTCATAGTATCTTTTAGATAAAAGCATTGCATCACTTCATGAGGTAATCAACATATCAACCGTGAAGACCATTACATCAGCAATGCTAACCCTCAATTAATTTTGGCAAATTGACCACCTATGTATGATCAAACACCACAGTACACAAAACACCATTCTGTACTGTCTGTGTGTGTTATTTATGGATATTTACCCAAGTTCAGATACTGTTGCTCTTCACAACTGTCCTTTGACAAACTATTGAATATTGTTAGCAACTTTCATCCCACCCCTGTGCAAAACAAACATTTACAAATGTTTCAATATAAAACAATCAGGCATTCTGCAAAGCACACAGTTGATTAAATATGTTACATAATTAACATTTTGACCAAAAATATCAAGTTCTATTTTCACGACATGATTGCATTTCTTTTTTTTAAATTTGTTTCATCTAATGAACCATCTTACTAAGCAAAGAAGAACAAGTCATTAGCAAGTTTGGAAGTTTGCAGCATACGTCTTTGTACAAAACATATGCAAGATAAAGAACAACTTTTAACCTTTGGCACCACAAAACTGAGTTTTCCTTAGTTAACATACACTATGAAGTTTGCAAAGTGGATAATTTTGTTGTAAAACAATGGCATGACGGCAGGGAGGGGGGAAAATATTCAGACTTTCAACTTTGAATCAGTGCAGCTTACGAACATGCTAGAAAGCCAAGAAAACGGTCAACAATGCCATGAGTTAGTATCCAAATTTGGTTTACTGACCAATTGGCAACATAATTTCATTATAATTGTCAAACTTTATTCTATTTTTTTGTTAATTTTAGAAGTTTAAATTATTCATGGAACAACTTTGACCAAGCAGAGGAAGGGGCATTTTTTACTTTTCTGCTGGTTTCACACCAAAATTACAACTCCAGCCGGTTTTTAAAATTATGTTTCACACAAGCGTAATTAATCATAGGAATTATATATACTGATGTTAGTTGCAAATCATATTAGTGAGACAGCTAGGAATATGTTCTTATCCTAAGAATAATTGAGTATTCATATCTTCTTGTTTCTTTAGTATAATGCTTGATATTTCATACAAATTACACATGCAGATGCACAAGGTATCCAATATTCTGGTTATTGGCTAACATCACAAATTTATATTCCATTTTTTTAATTCAAAGTCTAAAACCTTCGTTTTGCAAATACAGTACACCACTTCATGCAGTATGTTCCATGGAACATTCCATTACAACATGTCTGAGGCTTAATATGTATCAACCATTTTTTAAGGGGGGGGGGGCTGGTTAATCCCAACCCCCTTCACACCCCTACCTCCTTACACTGAATCAGTTCCATACCTGGGGTTAAAGTTTGATCATGTTGATATTCAGCACAAAACCTCACTTATATTAATGAGCAAGATTTATTTTTGAAACCATATTACAGGTTCATAGAATATGAAAATGAATGAATAATTGAGAGTGTCAAAGTAATTTAGAATTTCATAAAATTGAATTAGAATTACTGTCAACAGACTTACTGCAAGATATGATGGAATTTGTTATTAACATTAAACAGTACTATGTTTATAAAGAAGAGAATGAAAAGGTTCACACACAAGCCTTATGAATGCTTATCTTGGTATAGAAAAATAGAAAAAACATGTGCATCATTTCACAAAGAATTTAATGTCTGACGACGTTATGAATGAAAAGGCACAATATGATCCAAGAAAGAGGGCCTTTTCATAAGCCTTACAGGGACATAATGCCCTCTTGAAATGCCAATAGGTCAACACAACAGCCAGCCAAATTTATAGATGTGTTTTTGTATGTTTTAGCTCAGTTGCTGCCAAATTAAATTGGTTAAATATCACTTTCTTATCAAACAATCAAAAGTTTTCCTCTTCTTACATAACCGTAAACCAAAAACTACAACCCTCAGAAAAATTGCTTTTATCAAGTACCCAATTCCTAGTGACAAATGTTAAAAAAGTTTGAATCCGAAGAGGTTGTCAATTTTTCACACATATTTTCCTCTCCAGACATCAATTTCATCCATAAACTGAGTACACTCTTTGGCCTGATTAACTTTCCATGGGATGTTTTTCAAGTCGGATAATATTCCCTTGTGGGTCTAACAAACTAACAGTTTCAATTGGCAGCTTCTGCTTGCCTCTTGATCTTCTCTCTCATTGGTTCTGTCAAGAGCATTGGTTCCTTGATGACCATACCATCGTAATGATTACCTAGCAGTTCAACTTTCACATTTGTCCCAAGATCCGTCAAATCTAGAGGAAGATAGGCATAGGCCACGCTTTGATTCAGATTGTAACTGAAACAGCCAGAAGTAGTGTTACCAACAACCTGCAGGGAAAGAAACTCCTTAGTAAGTAGGAACAAAAATGAGTAATCTTACAGAGATCCTCCTTACACCCTCATCTATCCACCCCCCTCCTCTACCCTTGTCTATCCACCCCCTCCCCCACCTTCTCATGTTTACTATGTAGAGCCACAAATCCCGAAAACACCCTTCAGTTTTGTTACATGTTCATTTGACATCAGCAACAAAAATCTCCAATCAAAATAACCAACTATTGCAAAACTGGAAAAATGGTCAGTCAACCGGTTAACAAACAGACAAATAGAGAGAGAGGTAAATACTTAAACCGAAATCACGTCAGCCATTCCAGTCTATAAGTGAATCAGCTAGACTCTATTCAAGCGAAGGGGGGGGGGGTTGATTTGTTTGTCAAAAATGTAGCATAATGTGCAAAGAATGTGTTGCTTTACATATATTGTTGTTACATATAAGTTAACAGCGATGCTAATATTTGACCAATGAAAACAAGTTTGATATACTGATTTCAAGGCCATCAGTATTACTCATAAATATGCTTCAGATTCTGGACACTCATGTGGAACTTCCACATATACGTTACTCCAACCCTCAAAGCATTATGTAATTGTGTAAATGAACATTCCTGAATGTCTCATGAATAACTTGGAGTGTCAGAATTTCCATTAAATTCCTTTGAAACCTTTTTACGATTTTTAGCATTAGCATGCTAAAATGTTGATGAATTTACTACTTAAATTTGATAACAGGGTTATTACTGATAACAGTAGCCAAGCTCACCTTGTCACCAACTCTGATGGTTTCATTGCCTTCAGGGTCAATGTTGTCCGTGTCAACTTTTAGCAGGACGAGCTTTCTCTTAACACCTTCCTCTTTTATTCTTCGGATGGAATCTTTACCGATAAAATCTGACTTCTGAAGGAAAAAGAAAGGGCAAGGGAAAGGAAAATATATGATTATATATATCTATAGGCTTATAAAAACATGCTAGAGAAGCATGCTTCCGGCAAGAGGTCATATGCTGGATTGAGACAAATTTGCAGGACTGTCTGGACCTAATGTTGGGCATCTGGCAACCCTACAGAAATATCACCAACTCCTTTACTTTTGTTTCAGAAATAGTGTGAGGGAAAGCAACTTATCCTACCAATAAGCAGAAGACAGATCCTGGTTTGTTCCATGTCCAAAATCGCAACAGATATGAGACGAGTTAGTAGATAATTATTTAGTCTTCAAGCGCAGTTACCAGACTAACCTTTTTCATTTTAATGAACATAGACAAGCCAGCTTCAATGGGATTGTTGTCAGTAAGCATCTGCAAGGAAATTTTAGAAGAAAAATTGGATATACAAAACAAGATCATCAAAATACTTTTGTTTTTGTTTTTTCTAACAAAACATGCAATATCTTTCACTTCTTTAGTAGAGAAATTTTTGTTTTAAACCAACAGATCTCACTGTATTCAACAATTTTGAAAATAATCTCTCCACATTCATGATGGTTGGTGGCCTGCAAGGTGAAAAAAATCTTACAACGTTCACAAATTTTGTGTTAAATTGGTATTCCATTCAGTAACATTGAAATACTACATAGTAGAAAATGTGTGGAGATTTTACATTAGTGTTTATTGAAGCTACCCATGTGTGTCTATGTGTAAGTAAATGATTTGCTAGCCTAGGCTTCACAGGTAATGTTGTATTTTTGAGTCACTACATCAACATGAAATGCTTAAATGTATCTAGACAGCACTTCATATCCAGTGTAATATCTGTCAAGAGCTTTTTAAGCTCATTAACTGGATTTTAATTGGTAATATTGAATTTGATTAAAGTTTAAGTGGCTGGTTGCCTTTTCATGTTAAACCAGATTCCACAGTTCACTCAACTTTTGAACAATTTTTATCTGTCTGTAACTTGTCATAAAAACATCACCATTAGCTGGTACTCTACTTTAACATATATGAGGAGATTACAACTTTATGCCTCAGTTCTGATACGATATGCAAAATCATACTAGGTTAGATAATTCTTTTATAAAGGAGTTTTAACAAAGTGCTGGTACTTGCCATTGAAAAGCCAATAACAAGTTTTACGATCTATCTGTCAGACTTACACCCAAAAAAAAAACTAACAAAAGAGAATCTTTTCCAGTGAGAATAAAAAGTGAGTACATTAAGTTAAAAAATTTTGTCCAACAGTGAGTTAGCTCTAAATGCAACCAGCTGCTTGGTTTTACATGTAAAAAACATCAACAACGTAAAACAAGATGCTCGAATTGAACTAGAAATGTTTAACCAAATTGACTCACTTCTTGTCCCCACATTCTGAAACCCTTCTCAATTCTCATAACGTTCATTGCATAGACTCCAAAGTCTCCGATCCCATAGGGTTCCCCGGCAGATATCAAGCCATCGTATAGCTTTTCTGTGTCTCCTCGTTTATGATAGAACTCCCAGCCTAACTCTCCTGTAGAGACATATAACACAAAACTAAATTGCAAATGAATGTTTATTTCAGTGGATGAAACCAGATAGCTTACAGACTATGTGACTCCTGACCACATTTTATATGAGAGTGTTTTTAATATATCACCAGGTTGCCTTTACAATGGTGCTTCTGTTTCTTACCTGAAAAGTTTTCCCCTAATAAATTTCTCAGTTTCTTCCCAACACAATGCATTCTGATTATGATGTCTAACAGTTTCTTACCTGAATACCTTATCACCTGGTTATCCTTGGCTGGTCCTTCAGTTTCATACATGTACTGTTACTTCAGTATGTTAATTACCTGGATAACTTGCCCTGGTAGATTTGAATGTTACTACAAAGCCTACCTAGATAGGTCATCTGAAACATAATTTATTGGTACAACAGAGTCAAACAATTATGAAATATCCTGTTAGCTCTTACTGGTACACCAAGCTTTTTACCTGAATAAGTAAGCCTGTTTGCTCAGTTTATTACCCTAGGTCCTTAACAAAAAAAGGTACTTTGAAGCTCTCACTGGTACTCCATGTTTGTACCTGCATAAGTTATACTTCCCACTGGCACACAACTTTCTTACTTGAAAAAGGTATGGTAATTACTCTCACTGGTACTTGACTTTCTCATCTGAGTAAGTTATCCTAAAGGCTCTTATCCTAGTACTTTACCAGTATGTTATCCTTATAGCTCTCACTGTTACCCAAGTCTCTTACCTGAATAAGACATCCTAATAGCTCTCAGTGGTAGCCAAGTCTCTTACCTGAATAAGACATCCTAATAGCTCTCAGTGGTACCTAAGTCTCTAACCTGAATAAGACATCCTGATAGCTCTCTGTGGTAGCCAAGTCTCTTACCTGAATAAGTGATCCTGATAGCTCTCAGTGGTAGCCAAGTCTCTTACCTGAATAAGTGATCCTGATAGCTCTCAGTGGTAGCCAAGTCTCTTACCTGAATAAGACATCCTAATAGCTCTCAGTGGTAGCCAAGTCTCTTACCTGAATAAGACATCCTGATAGCTCTCAGTGGTAGCCAAGTCTCTTACCTGAATAAGACATCCTGATAGCTCTCAGTGGTACCCAAGTCTCTTACCTGAATAAGACATCCTGATAGCTCTCAGTGGTAGCCAAGTCTCTTACCTGAATAAGTGATCCTGATAGCTCTCAGTGGTAGCCAAGTCTCTTACCTGAATAAGACATCCTAATAGCTCTCAGTGGTAGCCAAGTCTCTTACCTGAATAAGACATCCTAATAGCTCTCAGTGGTAGCCAAGTCTCTTACCTGAATAAGACATCCTGATAGCTCTCAATGGTAGCCAAGTCTCTTACCTGAATAAGACATCCTGATAGCTCTCAGTGGTAGCCAAGTCTCTTACCTGAATAAGTGATCCTGATAGCTCTCAGTGGTACCTAAGTCTCTTACCTGAATAAGACATCCTGATAGCTCTCAGTGGTACCTAAGTCTCTTACCTGAATAAGACATCCTGATAGCTCTCAGTGGTACCTAAGTCTCTTACCTGAATAAGACTACCTAAGTCTCTTACCTGTATAAGATATCCTGATAGCTCTACATAATACTCCAGCTATTGACATCTGCCTCATGGTCATGAAAGGGAATGCCTCATGGGAAACATCTTCATCAGTGAGCTGAGCAAGGATATCCCTAGATGACGGTCCAGCGATGGTCAGCGCTCCCATCTCATCGGTACAATTAGTGATGCTGACATCATACTGACCATTCACGGCATGGTCCTCGATCCATCTGTATGCACAAAAGGAGACATCATGACCCATCTACAGGTCCCTTTAAACTTCATTAAAATGATTAAACTGACATATTGTAGTGCCTAGTTAAGGATTGCGACCCACAGAAGTGTTGCTCAATGTACTCTGTGACGAATTATATTAAGATATTCTCCAAATGAATGAAATCAAAAAAGTAAGATATCATCCCAACATGGTCACATATCTCCATCAATCAACCCTCATTAACTTATGTGAAGAAAATGCATGCATATGAAATTCTGTGGACTGAACCCAGCAATACTTTTGTATTTACAGGTTGAGTATAGAGGATATCTATATATTTGCAACCAATTCCCCCAGTTTTACCCTCAAATGATAGGAAATATTTAAGATTATATTATTTTAACATGAAATACACCAAAACCAAAACGTTTATTACTATTGGTAGAATGTATTCCAAAATAAGCATTTTGGGGCCCTAATTTGCATATTTGCATACATAATTAGCCCAAAATTAGTGAAACTTATCAGATATAAAAATCAACAATTGTAACCTTTCCATTGATATAAAGGTTCTTACAAAATATTCCTCTGAATTGATGTAAATTAAGTCCAAGAAAATCACTTTCTGCTGAAACTAAACTAGGTCACACTGCAATGCTGTAGAGTTAACAGCAATTGTATTTCAGCACCTGGAATGCTGGGCCTCGGGTCTGCCAGTGTATGCACATATATCAATAAAACATTTGCTCACTCCCAGTCCCCTAACCCCTCCCATCCCTTCCATGCCCATCCCCCTCCAATAAAATAGATACAGCATAAAAAGATTTTCTCCACCAAACAGGGAGGTAGACATAAATTGATACCGTAAGTCGTGCAGTTCCGACCCAGATCCGGTGATGCAGAAGAAATGATCTTCAGCGATTCTAGTGAGCGTTATTTCTGCATAGACTCTTCCCCTTGGTGTAAGCATGTGACAAACAGCACCGTACCCGACCTACGGGCAATACAAAGAAGAAAGCCTATGTCCATATTGGTATACATAGATAGATGGGTAAATAAAAGCTAGATTGAAAGCAACATGAAAGGAGACAACCATTGCCTTAGATTGGAAGCGTGTGATTATTGGACTTATAAGAATGAGTAACTGAATAAAAAAAACCTTTAAAGTAGAACTGAATAACTTATACAAGAACTTATGGATACCTGCAGTTCTAGATAAGAGAGAGATTGCGCTCATTGAGCAATTGAGCTTGGAAATGTTAAAATAACAATTTTGAGGGCTTATTTATGTGAACCTTCATAACCTTCATAATTTTCAGGTTGGAGGAAATGTTTAAATGCAATCTATAAATGTTAATGAACAGTCTATAAAAAATTCCAGGCAGCACAAATGAAACTATTATGAGAGAAGAGAGAGCCAGAGAGTGAGAGACAGAGATCATTTACAACAAACCTTTGGTAATTTGTTAGCTACTAGATTATCAAGGAATGCAACAGTGTCCTTTCCTTTGATGTCATATTTGGCAAAAGGTGTGAGATCCATGATGCCTGCCGTCTTCATCACCATTTCATACTCTCTACCGACTGGCATGTGCCAGTTTGTACGACGGTAGCTGGGTTTGTAACCAGCTTCGTCTCCTTCTAAGGCAAACCAGTGAGGCTGCTCCCAGCCTGCATAAGCAACCAGAGAGGATATTTTATAATAATGCATTAATATGATATGTCCTTATTTTATCTATTGGCAAATAATAAGATCCTGATGTTTTAATTGTGAATGACCACAATATAAATAGATGAATATGGTATTTAAAGTCACCATTTCTTTATGGGCTGTTTATAAGAAAATAATTCTGGATTTTGGACAGTCAATCAGTATTACTGAAATTATGCTAATGAGATTGTCACAACTCCAACGTTGTTCATGTTTCTTTTACTGTTGCTTTTTGTTACATCGCATTTTGCCTCATTTGCCACATACTTAATTACCTCTCTTGACCATCATCTAAAACGAATAATATGAAGTGTTAAAGACTTCCAAGAAATGCTTTTATAAACTTCTAGCTACATTCATATACTCAAATTCTGAAGCTGATATACTTTAAAGAAAAGCCACAGCTTACTTATAATTGTGGCCAAACAGAAAAATTCTTCATACAGCCACAAATGCACCATGAACTTAGGGGAGGACTTCAAAAGGAGGGTACCAAGTGATGTAAATTTTGTACCTAGGAACCAATCTGGAATTCTATGACCTTGGGTACAATCTGACTACTTAAAATCATGAATTTATTAAGTATAAGAATATCACCATTTGCATGATATTTTTATTTGTTCATTGAAGTTAAAAATATCTGTAGTTCTCATTGAATATTTTCATCCTTATGTTTACAAACTAATGCAGTTTCATCTCTTTACCAGAATGAAAGCCATACTCTGCTCCTCTCCTTCTCAGTTTCTCGTATACCCCAGAGGTCCTTTCCGTCGGTCTTCCTCCCAGACGATCTTCTTTTGGATATCCCAGCAGGTTATTATTTCCATACGACTCCCTGGCTTTAATCGCAGTGTACTCCTGAGTTGTCCATTTTCCGTAACGGTTCGGATCCATCTCGATCAGGTCGTAGGGGGGTTCCCCATTCAGAATCCAGTCCGAGAGGAATTTCCCAGCTCCTCCCGAGTGAATGATACCGTAACTGCCAAAACCCAGAAAGTCAAGTTAGAAGCAATTTACCAGAGCAGGATTTTCAGAAATAATCCTCTAAACATTGATGATGAATGATAGCAGATTGCATAATATTATAACCATACAGATCACATTAGATTGATTTAGACTGGAGACCATTCTCCCATCATTTCAAAATGATCCCGGCTGGTATGTAACAGCCTGCTTGAATTAAGAAAGCTGATATGTACGTTTTTGCAATGCTTTCTTGGTTTAGAAATAACTACTATCACAGCATAACATGAAAGCATTTGAAAAATTTCCATATATCCACCTAATAAATTACTCCTTAGGGTAATCATACTAAACTGGGAAAAATCATAAATTCCTGTATAGATGTTAACACATCAAATATTCACTTCCAATATTGTATACTACATATGATGTAAATAAGTATATCAAATATGATCACTGCCCGACATGTCCTTTATTGAGTGTAGAATCTTTTCAGCCAAAGCAATGTTAACTCCACCTAGACAGTGGGAGAAAGGAACTGCAACTTACATACATGAATTTGACAGAAGACTAGAATGATGAACTTAGGATCGATACCTGAATCCGACAGCTGCCCAGTAATTTCTCAGGCCCTGGAATGGTCCCATTTGAGGCAATAGGTCCGGGGAGTAGATAATAGGTCCAGATACAACGCTCTGTATATCTGCTTTGGCTAAGACTGGTATCATCTCCATGGCATGTTCTGTGTGTTCCTGGATTCTGTCCAAGTCACTCTCGTATAGCTCTTTACCAAACCCTAGAAAATTTAGAGAAAAGTTTGAAATGACTAACTGTGAAATTCCAACATCTATGAACATGATTCAGATTGGTATTGTGGAAGGTGGTGCAAGGGGGATGGGGAGATAAAGGCTTTGTGCAACAGCTTTTTGAAGGTGTTTCATAAATGTACATACTTTGAATAATTAAAAAGTGAGATAATACTAGTAGAAAAATCTCACCTAATTTAATGAAATTTGGGAGTGAGTACATTGTGCATATGTGGTGACCTGTATCTTAATAAGAAATTTGTACTAACAGTATCTGTGCCAGTGATATAGACAGTAAGTTTTAACAATGAAGTTCATAAAATCATTCATACTTAAAGCCATTGCACATATCCACATTTTTAGCAAGGAGTTAGAGGGAAGAGAGGGACGGTGGTGGAGGGAGATAGGTTGCAACATCTGATTCCCTTCCTGCAGAAGCCAACTTCTTTGCATTATTCTGATCCTCTGTAATCTGTCCACATAAAGCTAGTGTTAACTAAATTAGAGATCAAACCACATAACCATAAAAAAAAACATGTTTTACAACCAGTTGTATCAAGCCAAGTTTTATATGGTCATATCAAGAGCTTACAAATCTCTATTTGGTTTAGCATTTCCTTACCTTTTGGGACGCCATCTGTCACCCAATCTTCTTGCAGTCTCATCATATGAGACTTCTCGTAGGGTCCAAAGAGAAGGCCACTGCGCTCTTGTCGGCAGTAGTAGGACCCTTCCAAGTCTCGGATGACAGGAACTTCTTCTTTGAGTGCAGCGACCTCAGGAATGGTCGCTGTGACAACGTACTGGTGATGAACAGGTATCAGGGGGTGCTCGATCCCCACCATACGCCCAACTTCTTGACCCCAGATCCCTATCGGAGACAGAATATAGAAATCAACACAACAAGAAGAGAAAACATTCTGTTCTCTAAATCTACAGGTTGCATTTCAATACCAAAGTCACATTTAACATTCCACCTCCCACCAATCTACTCGATAAAGCACATCCTCATTAGAAGGATTGTACTATGAGAGTGTTGCACATAGAGGCTATGTGCTTCTTTCTTCTATCAAACAGTTCTCACCTTAGTAATCCTCAGCAATAAGATGCAACAACGATGTGTGTTGTAATGTGTCTATGTGATGACAAATGATACACTGCAGGCGCAGCCAATAGCTTTAATATTTTTGTTGACCATTTGGAATTAAACATCTATTTCCACTCTCCTGCAAACTTGTAGCAGTTTCATATTCACAGTATTGTCAAGCAGGCACCATATGGTATATTTGTATCAAAACAATACCATTGTATTAATGTGACAACAACTCACTAGTATTGACCCTAAACTAGAAAGCTTTCAAAAATACTTTTCTAGAAGCTCTGACCATCCAAATTATTCCCAGCCATTGAGGTTTGTTAAAACTAGAGAATTAATTGCTCCAGTTTGGGAACCTTCACAGAGGCAATACGATGCTTGTTGAAATGTTAGCATGGGTGACCACTATCTGACTTCCTAGCATATTAAGGGCGATACTTATGATCTTTAAACACCACAAAATAAAAACTGTCAACTTTATCCTTGGAAGAGTTGTTTAGTATTTTACTTTGAAATTGTAATCAAATGTAACACATTTGTAACAGGGAAGCAACCAACTTCAATGAGTCAGTATAATACTCATGTTCAAACAACTTCCATTTGGAACTTGAATAAATGTTGACCAACCTGCAGCATTGACGATTCGTTTTGCAGCAATGGTACCATGTTCCGTCTCAACATCCCATCCTCCATCAGATCGAGGCACTAAGCTTGTCACAGGGGCAGGCATGTAAATATCAGCTCCGTATTTGCGTGCCCCTATGGCATATGCCTGTGTAAGGGAGTATGGGTCGATGTGTCCTTCCCCAGGGTTGTAGAGACCACCTAAGATCTGTGAACAGAAGTTTAGAGGTCAAGGGTGAACAAAAAATTATCTGCTTCATAGGAACCTTAAAAATGATTCACTTCTTTATTTGATATCCAAGTTTGGATTTAAGGATTGAAATATCCCAGAAAACATTTAGTTTGGAAAGCATCCAACAATTTCTGTGCAAACAACTGTCTTTTACTAGGGATAAAACAACTTCATGTAAAAGAGTAAGTCAATTCAAACAGTGGGGCGAGAGAGGAAGGGGGTTATGTAACTGATTTCTCTAGAATAACTGACAGTAAAATAATTAGTACACAGAGAAGTTTATTAATATTCATAGAGTTGAGGGAAAATCACCAAATCAACTACATCTTTGCTGGCAAATATATCTATCCATAGCAAATGTTCTTGTCTGTGAAGAGTACTTGCAAAGAAAATGGGTTCTTTTGTTTTTAACAATTGCATTTCATTCAGATGAAATGTGACTTTAAGGTGGCACCTTGAAGAATTACGGAAGCACTGAGTTCAACTATTTAGGGAGTGATAGAGATACAACGCTCTTTATCTGCAAATTCTGGATAGGCCTTCTTTCTAGCTCTCTGTTCTGACTGTTTTTCGAACCTGCAGTATGTGTACTTGACAAAGCAGTTAATCCCAACCCACCGATCTTAGCCAGTATACATGCAATGCCATCTCTCTCCTGTCTATATTGAATACCTTGTTAGGATTTAGGAGAGGAAACTTCTCCAGGACCTCTTCAGCAGATATCAACCACTGAGGAGCCTTGTTCCATCCCTGCCTCTGCATTTGGTATCTCGCTTCATCCATCCTCTCAGGGGTGCTGAGAAGACGGATGCTTCCTGGGGTGTGGAAACCGATTTGCTGTAAACAAAAAGACCTGTGTTAATAAAGTGATAGTACACACCACTTTAAAACCATCAACTCCATGACATAACCAAAGCAGAGATAGCAACTATAGTCAATGTACTAGCTGTGGAAGAGAAGCTTCACCAACTCACAGTATGGAATCAGTTTCAGAAATACTTGTTTCAGTATTATGGCATCAAAGGGTTAGAGTCAAATGGCTTGTATTATACTTCCTAGCTATCTAGCACATTAACACTGTGCAAGAATTTTACGGACATGAATTGAGTCACATGAAGATATAACCAAATCTTCTCATGTAGTTGGGTTTGGGTAGTTTTTCAAACTGCTGTATAAGGAAGAGAATTTCTGCACATTTTAAATAAGTGCAAAAATTGTGAAGAATCACATATATGTGTCACAAACTTGATAACATCAAAAGTATTTCCTTTTTGCCCTGCAAAAGCTTCACAAAGCATTGGAAACAAAGACCCCCACCATTTCACAATGAACATGGACACATGAAACATTTCCATGTTAGGCAGCAAGTGGCATTATCTCAAGTCAAACTCACAATAGGAAATCCATAATTCAGTTTATGTGATAATTATGAATATACTTAACTTTCACCAACGTTTTAACACATTACTAAAACTTTCAAGTTTACCTGTCCTGTCTCTTCCTCCAGTTGTTCAAAGAGTTTAATGCTGTAGTAGTGCAGGTTCTTAGCATTGATGCCAGGGTTGTAATACGTCGTTAATCCTGCCTATAAGAAGAAACAAAAAACTGAAAAAATCAACTCAGTGGGACATAATGTAAGTGGCAAGACTGCCTGAAGTAGTAACAATAACTGCTGAAACTGATGGGCAAAAACCATAAGAAATAACATCAAATAGAAGTCAAGAAAAGAGGTCTGTATTTTGGTCAGTGATGCAGTCTTCGTTAGAGAATACACATGGGACAGCTGAGTAATTTACAGCCTGTTGATGCACACAACTTAATCTCCCTACAATAGTATAACAGAGACTGAGGAAAAACTGTACAGTGTACATATACAGAAAACTAGATTACTTAAAGGTAACACACTAACAATATAACGTGATTAAACTAACAATATTAGTCTGAAGCAGAGCTGTAACAAAAGACACTATATAACTGATCCACAAACTGCATTCCTTCTTACTACATATAATAGAGCTAGGAACTTAAAGGTATACAGTATTAACAGAATGTTAACTACACTTATCAACAGTCTTAACAATGCTTGCAATTGTACCCTGACTGAGGCATCTTCTTAAACCGATACAACAAAAATCTAAATAAGCATTGAGAAATTTAAGGGTGGAACCAATGCAGACTTTCACCCACTGTGTAGGCACATAGGCACTCTCAATTTATAGAAAAACTGTCACACCCTATTCCCTTAGACCCACTACCCCAGGCCACAAATTTTAAACCCACACGGCTAACTAACCGGAGTTTTACTTTCTGGCTTAAGCCCTGTTTCCTCTTCCACAAGATTAAGAAAGCATTACTTACAGCATGCCAAGTTGATCCAGCAGTCAATTCAGATTTTTCCAGGAGAACAACGTCCTTCATACCAGCCTTAGCTAGGTGGTAGGCGATGCTTGTACCTATGCATCCTCCACCAATCACCACGGTCTCTGCAGTCTCCTTGAGACGTTTGTTGAGTTTTCTAGATGAACCACTTCCATTACTAGTACATAGCATAAAGACAGAAACATGTTAGCAATTAACTCACATTTCAAATGAATATCACCAACAACATGAAAACAAATTTTGTCAACAAGAAACTAAGAAAGCAAATCTTGCATTTAACTACGATCCATGCTGGAGATTTTTCTTTGAGATCAGACAGATCAGACACATAATTTGGTACACCAAAAATATTATACTTAAAATATAGTTTCTTGCTCAAAGTATTTCAGTTATGGTTTTCATAGGCCAGTCAATATAATTTGCTTAGGAGTGAATACACTTTGCAAGTTTTACATGTTATTTGAGTAACACGCTACAGCCTGTCATGTACTGAGATTCATACATGTGATTCCGAAAGAGCACCCTCTGGTAAAGTATGTTACACATAAAAATGGCTTCTTGTTGTTATGATTGAAGACTACATCACAGCCCAACTACTATGTGATTTGTGGAGCTGTGCACAAAATTTAGCTAGGTTTGTGTGGCAATGCCAGTGCAATAGTTTGCATCTGTACAGGAAAAACCTGGATCATCAGACCGTTCAGAAAAAAAATGAAGAAAACATCTGGATAATTGTTTCCTGTTGTTTCCTTGTCCCATTATTGATTGTTTAATACCTTTTACAATGTGTAACATGCCTACGGTCTTACCTGTGAAATTGAAAGAACTGTTTAAATGGTGCATTAATGTTGGCCATGAACATATGCATATATTTTAGTTGTGTTGATCAATGTACTTTAAAGTACCGAACGACTGGCAGGATGCATATTAAATTTATACATGTATATGACTGTTTTGTGCATGGGATTCATAGAGAAATCCAGGTAGGACAAGATAATTCAGATTTGCTTTTATTCCGTTTATCTAGTCACGTGTATGTCTTGACACAAATTAAATTTTGAAAGTGTCAACAGTCTCTGAACCCTGCCCTGTGTTTGTATGTACATGTGAACACATTGCAACCAGCTCTGACCATTGGTTACAATAATACAGAAACACAATAATGATTTTAGGATTAGTTTTCAAGACTTGCTTAATGTGAACTGTGAATAAGTAGCAGTGGGCCTTGGGATTACTAGCAGAGTAATTTTATTTGGAATATTAAAACATTCTGAACAAATTCAAACAAGTTCACACTGCAATGGGTAAATCACAAGATTAAACAGGTCACGACCAAAGTTGAAAAAGCTAGGCCTATACCAAATAGAAGCCACTGTGCTGTCAAATTGTCTTCTAGATTTTTACGAAAAATGAATGCTATTAATGACTTCTCGGTCCGGGTTCATACTTGTGCCAGTTTCCAGTAACTGCACTGTGTCCTACCCTAAATGTTGCTCTCATTTTGCTGTGTCCACTCCTCCCACATGTCTAACAACGTCACTGTTATGATACCTTGTGGCTCTATTTCTGCACTTTGACAACCACATTAACATAAGGTGACCATATTTTCTTGACTGGCATCAGGGACATTTATTGCGTGACTGAAGTGGGGGAGGGGTCTAAGGGGAGGGGGTGTCAACCTCCCCTTTGGAAAATTTTCAAGTGCCTCAGGTGCTAAGATGTAAAATGGTGATACTTAGAAGCACTTTTCAAATCAATTTTATTTAGCTTTTTCTTAGATGAAATTCACTTAACGTGGTTCTTTGAGAGCTTTTGAGTTGCTTGTGTCATAAATTCGTGATCAATTAGTCTTAGTGTACTTCTCTGAAGAGTGTATTTTCATCAATACTTCATTGGCGCTACTGAGATTTTTGATGAATTCCACACAAGACATACTGAAATGGGTTCTGACTTGCAGCATGGCTTTCACCGTTTCAACCTTCAGCTGAGATTTCCCTGAGTTCTATAAGTCATTCATGAGAGGAAACACCCTTTTTACTGATGCATTACTCCCTGGAATTTTGTTTTTACAATTATTTTACTAATAATGTGGGATATTCGAAATTCCTGAACATTTTGACGAATCAGGGACATTTTCGGGGACACTTGTTCATCGGGGACAGCACACTGTAATCAGGGACTGTCCCCGAAAATCGAGGACGTCTGGTCACCTTACATTAACATATTAAGCTTCTCGGCCTTTTGGCTAAGATCATGTGTAGTATCTGTTCCCTTTCGAGGGGAATGGTAATACCCACCCGACAATGATCACACAGTCACATTCCCAATGTAAGGGGACTGGGGTTGAGATCTGATCAGTCGTTCGGTAGTTTGGTTTTCATGCCCAGGTTCTTTCCTGGGTGACTTTTGTTAAAAAGTATTAATTCATCACATGTTAAATGCAAGTTTCACTCTCACAGTAGACTAACGTAAGGCCTATTTTAATGTGAACAGTCAAAATAAAGAGCAAGCTGCAATGGCATGGAATTTCACTGTCATCAATTTGATGAATCCCAACTGAATTCGCTGCGATGAGTATAAGAACACAATTCCTTGGCCTAGGCTATGTTAAGTCTTAACTAAATTTGTTTAAGTCAGGCCTAACTTAGTTTAGTTAAATGCTAACTCCGTTAGGCCTACATAATATTAATAACAAAGTACATTATATAAATGCATTGTATTGACATGCTAGACTAGATTAGCCCATAGCCAGCGATAATTCACCGGGTCTGTCTTAACTACAGCAGTTAAGTTGAACATTAAATTTTAATACTGGGCTTGAATTAATTATACACAGGTGGAGGCGTGGTCTGTATATCTTGCTATAGCTTGGAAGACAATAGGACGTGACATCAAACTTCTTCAATCTTACCTGGTCTTGTCAGCACCATATGAACTTGACAAACGGACAAATGGGCTCAATACCAACTTGCCATCTTGAAGAAATTTCTTCGCCCTGGTTTTTCTAGTAAGATGTAATTGGAAGAAACGGGAAGACATTTTCTGTTTCGTATCTTATTTATCAGAACGTAAATGACTCTTCAGCAGACTCTTTCAATATACGCCAATAATCACTCACACTTGCATCAGTAGTTACTTTTTTTTAAAGTCCCCAAAGATATAGCCTGGGAACGAAAACCGAAGAGCTTTCACCACTCTGCATTGTTTGTTACGCCATAGTACTAGCTTGTGTACTGCACCAAAGATATTCCACCTTGATTTTATTCTGACTGTACGTAATAAGTTGAACCTAGTCTATTACGGTACGTACTGTACTATTGCGCGTTTGTTTTTCTCATACTTTACCATGAACCCTTGGCACTGTGGTGCGCTATAATAATACGGTAGCGTTGTAGGAACGTATTATGGTCATAAAAGCATTCGGATTTACATCATTGCCAAACTGTTCAAATGTACAGGTTTGAGTATTTTTTTTGCATTAAACTAACACATGATTCCTATAGCGATATCCACATCGATCACAATCATAGATAGTGTTAATATCTTGATCGTTTCCCCTTGAGCAATATTAACGTAAGAAACAGCATCTCGGAGATGTTAAGTTTCTGAGGGTTTCCACCCACATGCAATGAGACAAGCGCGAGAATCCGCGTTGAACTGTTGAACTTTCAGGCGACGTCTTTTCTCCCTTTTTTAATCAGATTATAGTCGAGTCACTACTTACGGGGCGAGCGGGGGGGTATTTGGTTATTCCGTCAGTGCGAAGTCCTGACTTTCCATGAAGTCAATTGCTTCCCATGCTCCAGTTGTCCTTAAAGTCATGGCAGAACTCAACGAAGCATGCATATGATACTATATATATAAAATTCCCCAGCCCTTCCTCAACAAATAAATAATCTCGCTCTTCCCTACTTCACTCGTTCCCCTTGAGCCTTTGTCCCGTCCTATTACCATCCTTTCATTGCCCGCTCCGTAGTCCCTTCATTCCCCATCATCCCCAACCTCACTCTCCCAATCCGTTATTAAATTGGATATACGAGTACGCAATGGCGTAGGAAGGTACTTTTGAGTGGGAGGGCTGAAGACTGATGGCCGGCCTGGGGGAGGGGTCTAAGGGGAGGGGGAGTGGATTTTTTTTGCATTTCCAGGTGGTCTCAGATGCAATTTGGTGCAATATAGCACACTTCAACACCCACTCCATTTTGTAAATAATTTTGCATTTTCACCTGGCCTTAGATGCAATTTGGTGCTCTAAATGGGGTTTTCTGACTTGCGAAGCGGGGGCGGAATGATACTCCGCCCCCCCATATTTTTCACTGGGGGTTGCCCCCCCCCCCCAGCCGCCCGGTTCCTACGCCCTTGTGAGTACGTAAGGTATTTAATATTCTTTTATTCGAGGATAATTAAACCGGAATATGGAGACCGAGTTATTCACATTCGCATCGAATGGAGAGGGACAAGTTAATAAGTCAAATCTGGTTAAATTTAGTTACAAATTTGAACACATCGACAGTTTCAGAGCCACTTGTTGAACAAACGGTTTTATTATGCACTGTGATAATAAAATATGAAATGATGTGATAACACTACCGTATCTTTAGCCGGATAAATCCAGTTTTTATTTTCGACCTTGTAGAACCAGTGCTAACCGGTTTTACCAAGCTTGCAAAGTACGATCGACCACCAAGGCCTCGCCGGTCAGCTAGCTGCATAGGCAGTGTTGACAACTTCAAATGGGGAAAGGATAAAGACTCATTGTTATTGAACGTTCGCTGCAGTTTGTACTGGTTCGCGTTGATAGCAAGTACTAACCTGAATATCCCAAATGCTCGCATAGAAATTGTTCCAGAACAATCCGACCGACATTTGTATTTACAGAAAGTTTTCATCAGGTGTTTCTTGATAGAGAATGGCACCAACAAAGGTAAGCTAATCTTTACATTATTTTGTCCCTTCGTACCTTATTCAAATAGGCCTAGGCTAATAATTACTACTTTCCTGCTACTTTTCACCTCATTCGATAATTTAAAAAGAGATCCATTAGATGCTCTCACGTTTTTGGTGTTTAACTTTGACTTTGTAATAGTAATTAGCCTATCGTCGTACCACTACCACCAGTACCAGTCTCTCATCATGAATAACGTATTTTTGTCATGTCGAATCTCACACATAACTCGAACAAAGGAATCTATAGTCTAATGTCATGCGTTTGTAAGGTATAGTTCTAACAATATTTTACTGACAAGGCATTTATTTTACTGACCGGACAATACATGTCCCGGCTGCATTTGATAATGATTTTGAAACGTGTCCTTACATCAGGTCAACAGGCCAACGATCGGGTAATCTCAGTAAGGATTCCCGCTTCATAAATGAGCAAGTTCTTGGCTAGGGTTTATCGGTGTAGAAGCCACACTTTGACGTTTGGGCATTGTAATACGTTTATTGTGATATTACCATAACATGCGATGTTTGTTATGTCCAGGGAACAATTCTCTCTGGCCCAATTCTTATTAGACTCTATTTAGAGCAGATTTGCTTCGTAAGCGAAACAACAAACGCCACAGCTCAGTGCAGTCGGTGTACTATAGATAGCATTGTTTACAAACGTTAACACAAATGCAATGCTTCAGAGGCGTGTCCAGGCCTCCGAAGTTGCTGCGTTGAGTTACTGGCAACCCGCCAAACGTATGTCGAGTTCTGATTGGTTGTTCAATGTAGGCGCGTCCAAGCACATTTGTTATCATGAAATCTAAGGATTTATGAATGGATGTTGTAAATGTCCCACAGTGTTACTGTTTACATACGGAAGCCTATCATGTACTTTATTTTCTTGATTTAGTCTTCTGAAATTATCAAAGCTTGGTTAAAAGTCTTAATAATAAGGCATTGTTTGGACAACATGTAACTGCACTGTTACATAACCAAGGCTAGGCTTTAGGACAATAATACATTGTGCCTACACTTCTAGGAAATAGCCTGTTTGCATTAACCCTACCATTGAAGCCCATTGTCCATTTTTTAACTTGGTTTTATGAATAGCCCAGTTGGAAGATAACAGATTTGTTTTAGTATTTGATGACTTGCTTCCCTGGTTCTTATAATCTTCTAATTGAACCATCTCTGCTATTTTGATATCTTTTCCCCTAACATAACTTAATTTCCAGGATTATGTACATAATATCCTTCAGTAAACACAACTTTTACAACTGATACATTTCTCTCTCATTAACAGAAAGCAAATATTCTTGACCGTCTTAATAATGGTGAAGTAATCATTGGTGATGGTGGCTATGTATTTGCATTGGAGAAGAGAGGCTATGTCAAGGCAGGTCCGTGGACTCCTGAAGCAACAGTCGAATATCCTGATGCAGGTGATTGATCTTACTATTTAAATTTATCTAAAAAAAGTGGATTTATGGTTTTCTAGCACTTTATTACATTCACTGCAGTGTTGTTAAAAAAAATGTAAGAACAACTGGTTAAACTGTAGCAAAAACATTTTCTGGTTTATTTTCCTGAATGATATATTCATTACTTTCCAATAATTACATTCGATTTGAAATATGGCATAAATTCAGACTTTCCCCAAGTGCTTTGAAAGGGGTGGGAAGGGTCATAGAAGTGGTGCACAGTTTAATACCTACAAAGTTAATGTAAGTATATTTTGACTTTATCAATTTTGTGGTCTTTTTATTTCTGTTCAGTAACACAGTGAACTAGGATCCAAGTTTATGAGCTTTTGACTTTTATTAATAATGGCCCACTTACTAATAATTAATTTGAAAATCAAACTTGATTTGATTAAAATTTGATCAACTAAGTTTTTGCATAATTATGATTCTTGGAAGTTCAAGGAATATATTGTATTAGTAGTGTACACTACAGGTAACACACTCTAGATGGAATAACATCTTAAAAAGGATTTGTCAGACTTAAAAACTTCTGTATTAATTTTGTTAACAGTGAAACAGCTTGCCAGAGAGTTCTTGAGAGCTGGATCTGATGTTATGCAAGCATTTACCTTCTATGCCAGTGACGATAAACTTGAGAACAGAGGCAACAAAGCCCAGGAGACTCATTCAGTGAGTAACATAATTTCTATCTGTGATGGATTTTGGGAACTATGAAAGACAAACGATGCTGATGACTCCACACCCACCCATCTGCCTATCATTTCTACAGTTGATATGCATGCACATCAGTTCGTGGTGATGTCAAAGCCTTTATTCAGGAGTAATATGCATGTGTTTGACTTTATCTTTCTCTGGTCAAATTCCCTTCTTGAAACTCAAAGTTATTAATGAACGCCATATGACACTTGCTAGCCCAAGAAAAATTCAGAGAGGGTTTCAAATTATACCATATTTTGTGGTGGTGTTTTGCTCAGAACATGGAACGATTCATATTTTGCTCTGTCCTTTGCAGACATGATGGTCAAACATTACTATTCTTAGATACATTTGTCACCATCTGTCATCTTCACCTTGATCTTCATTTCACCAAACTGAGTATGTCAACAAATGACATCCTACAGTGCTTACTTTGAGGGCCTCATCAGAGAGAACAGTTTTACAGAGATGAATATTTTTGCATTGCCTAAACCCTCCTGGGTCTCACCATAAAGTTGACCTTCTGGAACATCTGCAGTCAAAGTTAATAAGATGGTCATTGGTACACATCCTCTGCAGCAACCTTTCAACTGAGTAAATTGTATAAGACTCTTTCTTCCTCTCAATAGCTATCATATTTTATGTCCAATTTCCTCTGCCTGAATGAATCATGATGATTGATATTGTTTCCCATCGTTCACAGGGAAGAAAAATTAATGATGCAGCTTGCAAGATTGCAAGGGATGTTGCCAATGAGGGTGATGCGATTGTAGCTGGAGGAGTATGTCAGACCCCCACTTACCTGACCACACAGGATGAAGGAAAGGTCAAAGAAGAATTCAGGAAGCAGATGGAAGTCTTTGTTGATAATCAAGTTGATTTTATGATTGCAGAGGTAAGTTGCAAAAAATCGTTGAAATCACATTACCCAGACTGAATTTAACGGATGTCCAATGTTGATGGTCCCATATGGGTGTGGGCAAAGTCCCATATGATGTGGGCAAAAAAGTACTTTGTGGAAAAATTGCATTTACTAATTAAGTAAAAGTCACTTGGCCAGTCATTCTGCTGTACATTGATTTCAGTAACTGGTGTGTGAGAAATTAGTCTATCTAGTGGGGTTAGATACAACAGACATGATCAGTTGGGTATAATAAATATGATGTATTTCCATAACATCAAAGATATATACCACTTTTGGAAACTCAAGTGTTACTGTTTACCCTTTTCTCCCCTCCCTGTTACATTGGAAACCACTGAAATGTATCAATATAATTCAGCAATCATTTGATCCTACCCCATCCTCGATCATGTGAGTGTTAATTAGTTATTTACAACTTGATTTATCTGCTATATTTCAGTACTTTGAACATGTTGAAGAAGCAGTTTGGGCTGTGAAGTGCCTGAAGGAATTTAATGTAACAGTAGCTGCTAATCTATGCATTGGCCCAGAGGGCGACCTACATGGAGTGACCCCAGGAGACTGTGCTGTACAGTTGGTCAATGCAGGTACTTTTTCTATGAAAAGATTAATCATTTGATATGATGGAAATTTAACTCTTGGCAGTGATGGGGGTAATACAATGGATAATTTGACAAATTTATGCATATTTTGTGAGTTTTCCTGAATGAGATATTTCAATGCATAATTTGCCCATCCCTACTGACCCCCTCCCCATCCCTTTGAAAGGTACAGTGAAGTTAGAGTAGACATATAACTCTATTTATCTGGATTGCTGATCTTTTCAGCTGACATCCAACCATTCATAATATTTTGTATAATACTGTATATGTGTACCATGTTGTAAGAAACAACACAGAGGACAAATATGAAGCAATCAACACGACTTGTTAAAAAGCATTCCGTAGTTCTCGATTACAGATATTTTTTGATATATTTTGATATCCTACTGTCTCAATGTGTCCAGATAATGAAGATTTTACTGTACACACATGAACTGAAATCACTTTAGCTGGCAGTGTACTATTCAAAAGTAACTCTGATTTTGCCAGGGCTGTTTCTTTGATAGCAGTTTCCTCAATATGCTTTCACCATAAAAGCAGCTTTCTCCTGATTGCCTGCTTGTGGCTGATCATTCTTCTGTTTTTTCTCTTCCAAAAGGTGCTGAGATCGTTGGAGTGAACTGCCATTTTGATCCTCCCACCTGCATTGAAACTATTCGTTTGATGAAGCAGGGCCTCGAGAAGGCTGGGTTATCTGCTCACCTGATGGTTCAGCCTCTTGGTTTTATGACTCCGGATTGTGGAAAACAAGGTTTCATCGACTTACCAGAATTTCCATTTGGTAAGGTCTCATAAAAATAATATAACTTAAACAGCCTTCATGTAAAAGGCCATACCTTTTCAATAACCATGGTTCCTTGCATGGTTTTGCTACTCCTGTTACATGAGAGAGAAGAATTACCTTCTACGCAAGGGACTTTCTGATGGACCTATGTTTTTGGGAAGGGGGTGGGGTATGGTTGGGGTGAAAGTGCAATTTATTTCATCTCATTTGGATGGTTTCCAATACTTACTTTTTGAGTTCATATTTCTACTTTGGCTGAGGAATGGCATGCAGCTTGCTAACAATGGGAGAAAAATGTTTCACACCTTAGGGCAGGCAGCATTTTTTTGTTACTTGCCGAAAGCTGGTAAGGAACCTATGCAGTCAAGTTGGAGTGTGTATGTGACACCCATGCTTGTAAACACGATATATTGAGAATGGTGTACACAGCAGAACTCATATTTGGCATGTGGCTCGATCATATTTAGTAAAAGAACCCTATTGTTTTTTATGGAGGTCAAAGGTCATATGGGGTCAGCAGAGGTTAAAACATGAAAATCTCAAATGTCCTTTCTCCAGAATCTAAACTCAAGGAAGCTCATATTTGCATGGTAGGTTAGTGTAATACTGTGTACAATTTTTACACTATTCTGGAGGTCAAAGGTCATTTTAGGTCAGCAGAGGTCAAATCTTGAAAACCTTGTGTAAAGATGATATTTCCCGAAACCTAACAACAGTAGATCTCGTATTTAGCATGTGGCTTCCGTGAATTGAGTTCGAGGTCCCTTTTGTGTTTGACCGAGGTCAAAGGTCACTAGCCATCAGCAAAAGCTTTAAGTTTGAAAATGTGAAAACCTTTGTAATGTCTAGAACCTGAGCATCCACAGACGTCATATTAGCATGGTAGATTAGGGAAATGTTGTATAGCATTTAAACTCAGTTGTAGAGTAGTTCAAAGGGTCATTTAATGTCAGAAGAGGTCAAATCTTGACAACCTTGTACACACATCAAGACCTGACCTCCAAGCCCCATGGTCATTGTCAAACAAAGCACCTTTGCTACAAAAGTACTGAGAGTTAGTCTGTCCAGTTGCTGTTTGTAGAGGTGGTTTTTGAGTATTTCAAGATATCTCATTAGTATTTCAGCTGTATGTTTCTTAATTTATTATTCTTTGCAGGACTGGAACCACGGATCATTACTAGATGGGATGCACATAAGTTTGCGAGGGATGCCTACGATGCTGGAGTAAGATATATTGGAGGTTGCTGTGGATTTGAGCCTTACCACATCAGAGCAGTAGCTGAAGAATTAGCCAAAGAAAGAGGACACAATCCAGCAGGTTCTGAGAAACATGATTCATGGGGACAAGGATTGTATTTACACACCAAACCATGGGTTAGGGCAAGGTATGTTCAAATAAATGAATGTATGTACATCCTAATGTTTCAAATGATAGATATCTCACAATGTATACAATATTTGTAGTATTGTTATAACAAATGTTGACACTCTGAAAATGTTTGTTACTTCTCAAAATGAACATCAACACTTCTCTAGGAAATGTACCTATCCTGCTGTACAGTTTAGACATAATAATCTGGGCCACGCTTTATTGTCAGTATGCTGGTAAAGTTATTAACATGCATGATTATCTACAACTATTACCAAAGACATCTCTAATTTTTCTATTTTTCCAGAGCCCATCGTGAATACTGGGAGAACCTGAAACCTTCCTCTGGAAGACCATTTTGTTCCTCTCTCTCCAGTCCCAGCCAATGGGGCGTAACTGCCGGTGACGAATTGTTGAAGCAACAGAAAGGCGAAACCTCTTCTGAGGAGATCAACAAACTTGCTCAACACTCCTGCAAAGTCAAGCAAATTGAATCCACAGAGGTACCAACTCTAACCGAGGGGGGCCATTAATGAGGGGAAAAAAACAACATTTTTGGACTTGTAGAAAAATGAAATGGATTTTGTTTAATCCCTCTTTATAACAGTTAATTAAGCACAAGATTCTCTTATGGATTGTATCAATTCCTTGCCAGAGGCAAAAGAAATCTTTGGGTTGGTGTGCATGTAAATGTGTCACCCTGACCTGTTAATCTGGTACCTCATTATGCTTCAGCTTGAATGAAAGTCAAAACTTGGTGTGTGGATGTCTCTTGGCGAGTTCTCAACTGCTGTTGTTATGGGTGGATATGAAAGGGTTGCTAAAATATGAAGAGTATTGTAATTCACCAATCAGCTGGTGTCTACAAGTATTACAGTATGTCATTGTCTGCAATGGCCGCTGGATCTCTGTCTATTAACTTCTGCTTTAGACTTGATCCTTGGTATGGGAACATTGGGATTCTTCTTGGAAGTGTTTTATTTTAAATTTACTTAAAATAATTGGGGGGGTGGGGAGATTCTCAGTGTGTGGCATTAATCAACTGGAATTTTATAGGAAGCTTATATTGTAACTGAAGTTTATATTTCAAAAATTGTAAGAACTTAACCAAAATTATGGTTGGGAGAGAGTCACATTCTTCTCATTTTTATTAAATTTGATTCTGTGTGCTTTCCAATGTAATCAGTTAAATTCGCTTCTTATTTTAATTCTAGGTACTCAAGTGAAGTAGTGAATGATAGCAATGCATTTGTAACACAAAACTCAGAAAACAATGGATATAGATTTAAATAAATTTTGAGGCCTTGTTTATTTGTCTGCTGCAAGAAATTCATATTTAATACGCTGCACAAATGTTAATATCGGTTGGTTTCTTGGTTGGTTTCTTTTTTCTCATTATCTACATATTGTTAGCATTGAAACTGTACATATGTGCGATCAGAATGTTTTCAACTTTAAAAATTTTGTCCTATCCTTTTTTGAGCAATCATTTGTTTGCCCTTCAAATTTACTGGTTGAGGTGAAAGGGGGACTTGTGGGGGGTTGAGGACTTCAGTCTCACTGTATTTACATCACCAGTTTGTACATATGCTAATCATTACACAACTGTGATCTGCCTAACAAGGATCTAAACTACCCCAAATACTGCCATTAGTATTCATCCTTGAGTGCACTTAATTTATTGATCAGTAACCTGTATGATAGTAAACATGTGCTCTACTGGCCAGCACTACTTTCCTGTGTGTGAAGACAAGTTTGGCTTGACCACTGAAATAAAACACTGTTTAATCATAAATTTGTGCAGAGGAGTGTTCAGTATGGCTAGCATACCAACTCTGATAGATATTCGATCTCCCCTTCTTTGGCCAAAAACAGGGGACTTGGGTGGTATTTGCTATAGACGGGGGAAATCGTAATGTGGGAGGTCGGTAAAAAGCGGTATTAGCATTAGGAAACTGTCCCAACAGGCTGTTTTCAAGCTCTATGACATATTTGCATAAAATGTAACATCACGACCTAGAGCCTTAAAGCAGCATTTTGCATCCTTTTCTATGATTTTGTTCAACCTCACTGATTCCACTATGCCATAAGGACATACATAACTAGCTTATCTATTTATATTTTACTTCAAATGGTGGCATGAAAGTCGAAAAATTTGCAACTTTCAACTTTGTTGTTCTCCAAGATATTTTCCGTTGGG
>JAIPMN010000440.1:0-31010 GCA_020650975.1 Apostichopus californicus
AAAATTTTATGTCACTCACAAATTACAAGAACATATGAAAATAAGAGTGCGACAGTCAGAAAAATTAGAGCGCGACAGTCGGAAATTCCGAATTGAAGCTGGCGACAGTGGGAAATTCCGACAGTCGAAAATTCCGACTGTCGCACTCAAATTTTCCAACTATCGTCATTTTTACCAAGATTGGGGGGTGAGACACCCCCCCACATCCCCCCTCTAGCGACGTCCCTGAGTGCATGGGTATCCTCTTTTGGGATTACTTTTTTGTAACAAAACATGTATGTTAGTTATACTCATTTGTGCTTGCTATGTACACAAAAACTGCCTCTTCTATCCTTTCAATCTTTTCTTTCTTGTTTTATTTTTGCAGATGAAACTAAAAATGGATAAACTCACTGAGGTTATCATCACATGCAAAGGAAAGGCTGATGATCCTGATATTCAAGAAAAAATCTCTGGGCTACTGCAAAAGGTTTCTTCAGCCTCTGGAGCAGGTATATTGACAACAAGGTTTATTGTCACATTACCACCCCTACACCTAAATAAAGTCATTGTCTTATCACTACAAATGTACTTAGGTATTGAACTTGTTAATGACATCAAATGATTACTCCAACCTTACTTCTTGTTGATGATACCTCTTTGGCCAAAAACTAGCATTTAATGGTGTTCATAATACTTCAAAGTGGTTATCAAACATGTTAGCAGGTCTGAAGTGCACTCTGCCACTCACCATTGGACAGTAGAATTTTATCTTTGGTGACTATAAAATGCACTACACTGAACATTTTGGGTGGTTGACTCAGGGTCTATTCAAACCTCAGTTCATAAGTACCTTTACTAGCCTACACAATAATATTAAGACTATTGTTGCAAACATTTTACACTATAATACAGTATCTAGATTTGCTTAAAACAGTAAAATACCTTGGTGAACTTGAAGCAAGTTGTAAAGCTGTTTTTTGTCAACGACCAATCTCAATGGTAATTAACTGCGTGTAATGGTACATGGAGCATTTTTCTTCTGTTTGAAAACATTTATAATTGGAAATGTGTTGAGCGTAAGAAGTCTAATATCATTGAATTTAAGCTTGTTTGTAAACATCATATTTAACCAATCCTTGTCCAATTGACACACTTACATTTATTTTCATTGTACAGATGAGGGTACTTGCTGTCTGAAATCAGTTGAGCCTTGGAACAGTGTACGAGTGACCTTTAACCTCCCAAGAGAGGCTGCTGTTAGACTTCAAGAACTAGCCAGATCTGGTGATAATGCACTGATAAATTTGGGCATACTGTCTGTGCAGATTTCTAATGGAGAGCAGTTAGACCTTAATGCAATAAGGGAACTGTTACAACAGGAAATGGCTCCACCACCTCACATCCTACCATCAGCATCACAGTCCACTAATGCTACTGTAGAACCACTTTCACACCATGATACTGAGCCCGTGGAGCAGAAGCAAATAGCAACTTCTCAGCCTTTTCAAACACCACTTACATTACCTGCAATCAACTACAGTCAGCATCAACAGTCACCAAAGCTACCCTTGCGACCTATGTCAGGTGGATCTTTTCTTCCTTCTCAAGCACCCATATCATCTCCTGGTTTCCCTCATCCACAAATATCAGTTGCATCAAGTGGAATGAAGTCACCTTTCCCCATAAGTCCGTCTTTATCAATTGGGAATATTCCTACAGGCATCCCATCGCCTCACTTAGGAAATGTCAACAAAACTTCTACGACAGCTGGAAATTTGGCAAGTTCCTTTCCTAGTGTATACTCAATAGCTATGTCAATGGGAGGAAACCAAAGGCCACCTAATCAGACTCCTGTTTTGCAAAATTTGCCTAGCCTGCCTACACCACAGACTCCACCGATAGGAAACTTTCCATGGAGCCGTGGGTCTAAGCCCTCAAGATTTTTGGCTACAAGACCACCTTCAGGGATAGGACCATTGAATCAAATGCAAATGTTCTCTGGACCATCAAACCTGCCAACAAATTTGCCAGGATCAATACCATCAATTGGACCTATTCCTTCTCCCTCAACCATACCTATTCCTAGGCAGGAAGCACCTCCAGCATCAAAACCTAAGAAGAAACGAGTGAAACGCACTCGAAGACCTAAGGAAAAAATACCTGCTATACCACTTCCTCCTCCGTTGATGCCACCAGATCCTAAACCCCCTCCTGCAACTGAAGGGCTCCTTCCTCAGAAGCCCCCTGGCTTGCCATTGCCTATCGCAATGACTCCTATTAGTCCTAATGAAGTGCCGATCTCTGCTGTAAAAGAAGTTATTCCTAATCCTAATATCACTTCTGTGCCTCAAACCCAACACACAAGATTTCCTTTCAATCAAACACAAGTTTTACAGACAGGACGATCAGATGTCTCAATGACTAGTCCCCTTTTAGTGAACCTTTTGCAGAGTGACTTTCCATCAAACCAGCTTCCCCTGTCTTCAGGAGACCAAATGAAAGGCACAGGAACTGGCCCAGCGCTTGCTTCACACAGAATGCCAAGTGCTACAAATGTGCCACCCATGACTGGTGCGTCTCCAACTCGCCACCCTGGCACAGGTTTACCCCATCTAATGATTGCTGTCTCTCAGTTCCAAGGACCAAGAAACCAGCCACCATCTTTTCATCATTCCTTGCAAGGAACTCCCAGGATTTCATTGTGTCAGCAAGGGTTGTCAAGGGAATCAGTAAGGCCTGACTCAATGCCCAAGTCAAGTGAACATTTTCAGCAACCTTTTTTTCCTCAGGTGCCATTTCCTCGTGGTGTGCCTGGTGGTATTCCTACTAATTTTAACAGATTCCAGATGCCACAGGTGAATTTTCCACAAAGCAGTCCTCAACACCATATAATGCAACAGTCTACTTCCCATATTGGAAGTACAGAACAAAGGATGCAAAATCAACACACCCAAAGTAATTGGGCAGGACTGCCACCTACAATGACCACGGTCTCATCAATGATACCCTCTGTTAGTGCTGTACCTACTAGTGTTTCAACAGCTGGGAAAAGACACACCACACAATCACCAAAGTTATATGCTAGAGATCAATTGGCAAAGTCAGCATTTGATGAAGAGAGTGCTCTCGCAGGGATGACAGAAGCAGAGAGAGACACCTTTGTAGCTGCTGCTAAGATTGCACAAGATTCAAAGCCATCTATTACAGGTGTAGAAGCTCACACCCCTGACTCTGCCCTTCCGAGAGCTAATTTAAATCATGGAAAATTGCCACCAGTGCCTGCATCTATGGATGGATTTCTTGCTCAAGGACAACATGGAAAATCTCCATCTCATATGTTTGCAATAGAAAACCTAGCAGTCAGTGACCAACAGATGAGTGAAAGTATGAAGAATTTCAGTTCGCTCAGTGGAAAAGAGCAGAGACTTGAGAGATCATCTGCGAATGTTTCTCATTCGTTCTTTCCACAAGTTCCTTCATTAACAGATGGAAGAAAGCCATCACCTCATATATCAATGCAAGCATCACAGCGTGCAACATCTATTACTATCGATGAGGTATCAAACCAGAATATAGATGTAAGCAATGTGCAAACATTGCCACTATCAGCAGTGACACAGAGTAAACCTGCAAGCTTTCAGGACAAGCCAGCAGCACACCATGGTCAAACCAATCAGCCCCCAAATCCCTTTCTGTCTCTACCACGTCCTGTTTCATCAAGTCCTGCCTTTACACCTTCATTTTCTGAGAAATCCCAGCAATTTGTTACTTCAAGTGGTCCAACTTCCAGAATGCCTGTTCCTCAGGGATGGCCTATGAGTGCTATTGACACCAAAGCAGGTGACCCTTTCCAATTTGACAATAAACAAAGGGGTCCCAATGTTGATTATCATGGTAAACACACTTTGCAAGCACCTATTACTCCAAAACTTGGAAATTACCCATATGACTGGCCTTTCCCAAATATCTCCCCTCCTACTCAGAACTTGTCATCAGAAGGGTTGCAGTTTATGGCAAGGCTTGCTGCAGTTCCAAATGAAACTGAACCCAAAACACAGGAGCCGTCTCAGTTTATGTCAAAGGAAGGTCAAAAAGTCATTAAAGAAGATAAACCACATCTGAAGGCTCTTTTGAATGAGATATCCCCGTCTGCAGATGGGCAAACTGCAAGCTCTCGTAGCGTGAAAAGACTTTCTTCTGAAGAAAAAAGTGAACGTAAAAGGCGTAAATCATCACCAAGACCTGCTTCAGAACAAATTCAAACACCTGCTCAAGCACATGGTAAAGTTGACCAACCCAGTGGATCATTAGAGTTACCTAGAGTCCCAACAGCAGAGGAACTGAGTTTCAATTTGCAGCAGGCCAGAGCCCATTCTCTCGACCTTTTGAAGAGTGGGACAGGTTACCCACCATTGCCAAAGTCAGCCCCATCATCTCCTAGAGCCAAAGGTAGACCTAAGTCTGTAGAGAATCAGCCCCAGTATGGTATGCAACAGAGTGATGTATTTCAAGGGAAACACACTGGCAGCAGTTCTCCTGGCAGTGCTGCAACAGGAAATACCATTAAAACAACAGGAACCAGTTCTAAATCTTCAGGTAAATCAAAAGAATCCAAATCACGATCTAAAAGCCCAAAAGCTTCTGGAAATAAGTCACACAAAGTGGATCAACCTGGTTTTGCAGCTGTGCAACCTGCAACAACAGCATGTTCTGTGCCATTTGCTGGTGTCCATGAATTCCATCCGCCAGTGGGTCTTAATATACGTGGCCCAGCTAAACCAGGACCATTATCCTTTCCAAGTAGAAAAACACCCACTCCTGTGAATGAACAAAAAGGCCCAATGTCACCTACTTTGCCTACATATGGACCCAAGCAGTTGCAACAACAGAGTCAGTTCCCTTCTGTTGAGTCTCAGAGAATTTCTACCCTCTCAGCGCGCCCAGTGTCACCATTTAAAAGTGCCAGTGCGCTGTTGTCATCATTTGCTCTTTCAGCTGGTAAGGTACCTGATTTTGCTGTCACCACACCAGGACCATCTCAAAGTCCAATTTCTAGTCCTAGATATGTGACTTCTCCTCCTTTGCATCAAGTGCCTGCAACAACTATTTCTGGCAATAGTGGAATAGAAACCAAGGCAGATCTTCATGGTTACTGTGATAGTTTGCACGAATCAGTAACAGAAACTAATGAGAATCTCTCTGGCCTCCATTCACCATGCACAGATCCTAAAATAGAAGTTCCTCCATACCCTTCTGAACCAATTGAAATCTCTGAAGCTGAACAAAATCATGAACATCAAATCATCAACTTTCCTTTTAGAAGTCAAAGTGATGTTTCACCTTCTTTATGGAAACCAGCTAATGATACAAAGACTGACAGAAAAGAGGACAACACCACTATGAGGATGCCATCTGAGGGATGTCATATGTCTACTTCTAGCGATGTAAAAACTACTCAATTCACATATTACAATCTATCCAAACAAGAGAAAGAGACAGACACATTTCATTACCAAAGTGATGTATCTGCAGATGAAAAACAAGAAGATTCATTGGACTCAATCACACCAGATGAAAAGCAGAAAGTCAATGAGGAGGATGCACATTTAAGTTCTGATTCTGTCCCTGTACCATCATCAGCAGGAAATAGTGATACAACCTTGAGTGAAAATGTTCCCTGCCATGCTCAAGGAAAAGAAGCTACTGTCAAGGGAGAGAACATAGTTGTCTGCACTGAAGTTCAAACAACACACACGTCTGTCATTGTTGTAAGTAATCAAGAACCTAATGTTGGTACTGTAGGTGTTAAGAAGCTTGGAAAATCAGATGATCAATATTCATCTACTTCCAGGACTGTGGTATCAGTGAATGAAAATACAGCAATTGAAACAAATCAGGCCTTTTCAACAAGTATGTCTTGCCTTTCTAGTACCATTCATGAAAGTAATATGTCAGCAGCACCTCTCACAAGAGTAACAAGGGTCATACCTATATCCTCAGACAGCAGAATTGCAGACAACTTACCTTTCTTCAATACCTCACATGTAATCGCAACCACACAGTGCTCATCTGAAGAAAACCCTGCTATACATGTACCTCCTTCTATTTCTGATACTTCAAGATCAACAGAAACTGTTATTGGTACTACATTATCTGGTTGTGGAACACCATGTTTTGCACCACACATACCTAATGTGATCCGCTCAAGCCATACTACTGTTGAGGATGAGAAGGTTGATAACACAACTGCTCCTAAAGTATCAGCTACTCATGGTCCAGGGCTCACATCATTATCTCAAGATATATCAACCGCTCCAGTCTCTACCCTAAACTCCATTGAAACAGCTAAATCAGAGTCACAGTCAGTTGAGAAGTCTGATAGTATACACAAATCAACTTCTGTAGGGATTTCTTTTCCAGTGGTTCCCTCTGTCTCTCAGCAGCTTTCTCTATCAGACAATTCACACTTGATGATAGAATCATATAAGAAGCACAAATCAGTGCTTTCAGATGATATGCCTAGACCTTTGCAAGTTGCATCAAATGTTCCACCATTTGTTGCTGAGAATGTAGTTCTTCAAGGGGCATCAGCGTCAACTAGTACAGGAACTCTAGCCACTACTCAGTCCACTGTTGATGCTATTGTTGAAAGTAGCACTCCAGGTGGTAATGATGAAGTGGATGTTTCATCACTTGTGGGAATAACTGCTACACATAGTGAAGATGAAGGTAAATGGAAAGATGTAGAAGTGAAAGGCACTCCCCACAACTTTTCTCCTTCAGAAACTTTAGGTTTACATACACGCATTGTTCCAGTTTTAACTAAATCACCCAGAACAGCAGATGAAAATGTTTCTGTACCTACTACATGTGAAACATCTCAAAAGTCAGATGTAGTTGGTGGTATTCTTACCTCCACAGCTACATCTAAGGAAACAATGCCCTCAATAACTAAGAATGACCTAAGCCTAAATTTGTCTTCCAAAAGGTCTCCATCTTCTGAGAAAGCAATGGTACAATTGTCACCAACCATAACAGAACCTTTTGTTCAAACCGTCATGCCATCTGATGGAGAAGAGAAAGCAGTAGCAATAGTGATGAAAGCAACATCAAAATTTGAATTAAGAAGTGATGAAATCAATGTGGAGTCCATAATTATACAGGATAGCAGTACAACAGATCAGGAAACAACTGGTGAGGAAAGCATTACTGCAGACACCAAACTGTCTCCTATAGTAGGTGAAAGTGGGATGCATTGCAGCATGGACCATCTGCAGAGAAGCAAGACAGGTGTAGCCCTGGCACAGAAGTGCCATAGTGATGAAGATGAAATTGAAGATGCAACTCAGTCAGATGTTGAATTTATGTCCCTAGGCAATGAAGCTCTAGACCCGGAATTTGAAATTGAGCATGGAGAAGGGACTTCACATGAAGATAGTATTGCCATGCAAATAAAAAATCGAATTCGGGGCAGAAGGTCACCTGGGTTAGAAGCACCAGAAGATAGTGAAGAAGTGCAAGAGGATGACATGATGCCTGTGACTCGCAAGCGAAGTATGAGAGCTTCAGGAAGAGGTAAGCTGAAATTTTCGTTACAGGTTTCTCTGAAAAAAAAATTTCTTTCTTGCAATAACATAACCTCATGGTTGGAAGAATTATGCATAGTCCGGAAAGTTATATCAAATTACTTCATATCAGGTGCGTATCCAGGATGTTCTAACCCGGGGGCGTGAATTACTATCTTAGCGGAGCGCCACCATCGGTTGGCGCACAGCTTACAAGAAAATTTCTGGTTTTGATAACCCCCTAGATCACCGGAAATGGCACTTTTCGAGCTTGAAAATTACTAACCAGATGTACACTTTTGCCTGAGAACCAAGTATTTCCGCATGGCTTTTTTCTCATCCATAACCTTTTTGAAGATTGTCACCAGTCACCCTTCATGTTCGACCTCATCGCATCTCCTGTGGATCATTGCTTTTGTAGGTGATTCTACGTCGCGGCCCACAATACCCATCAGCCCCACTTTTGAAGGTTTTAAGCCCATTATTTGTTCAGAATTTGAAAATTCATATTTAAATTCACTTAAAAAATACCCATAATGATGCACAAAATTTCATCTATGGACACCAATATAGAAAAACCTCCTTCAACCCCTAACAGACTGGTCAAAATTGCAAGAGTAGAGGGCAGTATGATGAAGACAGTTGATTTATTGGTGTACAAATATTAAAACCTCTTATAACAACTTTGTTGAAGGAAATGAAAATATACCAGATATTTCCGAAACCGAACACTACACACATAGGCGTAGGAAGCGGGGGACTGCAGCCCGCCTCCCCCCCCCTCCCCCCAACCAAATATTTTTGTGAAAATTCAAGCAATATGCTGAGAATTTTTCGGGCACCGACTGAAAGAAAATTAAATTGCAATGATGTAGCTAAAGGAAATCAAAAGTTAAAAAAAAAATCTCCTTGGTAATTAAAATAAAGTTCTCAGCTTGGCCCACTAATTCACCATTACTAATGTAAAAGAGAGTTTTGACATATATTGGACCTCCATGCTTTTTCTCGATCTACATAAGACATTTCTTTGTTTACATTAGCATTCGCGGTATACTGCGCAACTTTCACGGACCGTATGGTACATGATGGCATGCGACGTAATAACTGATGCTTGCCTATATAATATTTACATAAAGATGTTGGGTTATTTGGGTTATATTTTTCGGGCAAGACGTTACAGCCCCCCCCCCCCACAAATCAAATTGGGCCCCTACGCCTATGACTACACACATAGATGGTTTGGAGGCTAGAACGCCATTTTCATGCTCACTGATATGATATCTGCAGTTTCCTTTACAAATTCGAATTGAAAATAAGACTGAAATAAATAACTTTTATCTGTTTATTGTGCAAAGCTCCACATTCTTTTCATTTCAAATGACGCACAGTTTCAAGTTTATTACATAATGAAGGCTTTGATTCTCTATCTGCTTTCAGTTTAGGGAAGATCTTGGGATTTTCATCCCTAGATATTGCTAGATATCCATACAGTAGATTGTCCTTGGGATTTTTTGGGGCCTGATCTTGGGAAATTGCAAAATCGGGAGTGGTCACGCTCCAAGTAGGTCAGTGCACGACCTCTAGACGTCACTAATACACAACCCGATCACTTGTTATCGATGAAGTGGTGTGTTGCCAAGGACTTGGTACTATGGGCAGAGGTCATTAATTAAGTTTCGTAACTCATCGGGAAGCGATTAGAGGGGTGGGGCATAGGGTTGTGGGGCGCGCGTTTTCATGCAGATGGGAACAATTTCAAGAAGTGATGGGTGCATCTGCCCCCTCCCCACCCCCCCCCCATCTATGATACGCCATTGGATCCACTACATGATATTCACAGGAGATATGCTCAATTCTCCAATCGCATTTGGAATTTATTTTTAGATTCATTGTACGAGTTACAGTACTAGGTTTGGGGTAACAATTAGCATTCTTGTCGGAGTGTATAACATTTCATCTCTGGATGGCAGTGTTGCATCGAAGGAAATAGGTCTAGTGCAGTTCGCATATAGATCCTGGTCTAATACCGAAATGCGTCATGTTCCCCGGACGAGTTTGAGACCAACCACAGTTGGTTTCATAGCACAATTGTTTAAGGCAACCACACACACACACGCGTTATGATAGACCATACAGTATATAGTATATATATATATATATATATATATACATACATACATTAGTGAGAGAGGAAAAATGGAAACAACAAAAATGGAGTTGTCGGTGTTAGGGGTAGGATGAGGTGCACGCCCCTTCCGAAATCCTCGATCGGCCACTGGCATAGGGATCAGCGCTGTAATTATGTCACTGTTCTTCTTTCTCTGTGTCTTGGCGTTTTTCTACTACTCCCTCCTTCCTCTCTTTCCTCCTCTTTTTTCTTCTCTTTTCCTTACCCCGGGGGCGTGCCCCCCTGGATACGCTCCTGCATATGCTGCATAGTTAAATAGAAATTCATGCTATTTGCACTATACAAATTACTACTAAGCATTCAACTCTTTTAGTCATACTCCTGTGATGAGAAGTTTAACATATCAATCCTAATACTTTGAAATAGCAAGGTATGCACAAGAATTCTTTTGCCCTTTCAATTTCGTCTTAAGTCAAGAACTGTACAATGATATTGAATTGCGGAGCTTTAATGTCGAATTTGCATGTTTTGTATACATCTATTCAGGCTGTGAAAGGCATAAGTTTATTTAGGCACAGTTTTTACAAAAGTAGTGCTTGGTTCAACAAGTAAAACATGTGGCTATTTATGACTGAAAATTAGGTAGTGCTCAAAATGTTTACATATTTTACTTAGATGTTTTGGTACAATGTTCTAAGAGTATTATTTTTTTTTCTTTTCATCTCTTAGACATGTATTATGGTCCCATTCCAACCTACAAAAGACGGAAGCCCAACCAGAAGTGATAACTCATGCACAGGAAGCAGTTATGACATCCACAGTTCACAAGATTTACCAAGTTCATTACTTTTATTAATTTTATAAAGACCCTGACTGCATCTTCAATTTGGTGGCATGGCTTTACCATGTAGTTGAATTCTGTGATGATGAAGGAAGTCTAACCATGGAGGGGTCTAACAAACTGCATGTTAAAGAGCTAGTGTGGCATTTAAATACTGTCATAGGAAACATGATTCCAATGGAGCAGACATGGTAATGTAAAAAAGACCAACTAGTTAGTTACCACAAGTTAAATTTGATGCCAATCATGAATTGTATGAATATCTTTTTGCTATTGTTTACTCTTGTTCATAGTCTGCATAGTTGTCTTACTGTTAAACTGTTAACTTTTGTGAAATTGTATAGTCACTTTAGTGGCATTGAGGGGTCATAGCTAAGAACAAAGTGAGAACATCGTATCTCAGCTTCTGGATCTACTTTCTCTTCCAAGTTACTTACCTTTCAAATGTTAAATGTCTTATGTCTGGAATGGTCCAAAGTTTACCTATGATGTCAGTTTCTCATTCCTCTGTTTATATTAAGCCAATTTAATACACTATTATACTCTGTAAGAAACTGTTCTCTTTTAAGTTTTATAAACAAATCACCATGCACAATACAAAGAAGAGTGATTGTTAAGAACACAGGTCCCATTAATGAATGGATACTTAGGTAGTACTAAGTTTGACTTTGCATATTTCCGTTCAAGTTCAGTAATTCATCATGACTCTACAATGAGGCTGTCCAGTGGTTTAACAGAGTGTACTGTCATATCTGTCCTAATGTGCATAATCTTTACTGTTCATTGATCTCTGAATTAATGTACTAGGATTGCACCAAATGCTCCCAACATGACTGATGAATTTGCATACTGTCACACTTTTGTAGGGTATCGACTAGTTTATGGTTTCACTTGTGCACTTTCGCCAAACAAAAACCTGTAGAAAACAAAAGGTGCATAAATCAATTAATTTGACTTGATATTTCAGGAGACCATTTTTGCAATAGATAAACAAAATTGTAGTGATCAACTGGTGTTACTGTTATGATCTGCAGTCATAGACTTTGCAGCACCCTCTGTTTATTTTGGGCGTGGCTGGAGGGCTCCATTTGTCATGCAAGGAACTGGTCTTTACATTATACTTTGTATATAATTAAGATTTTTCACATAGTCCAATTTATCTACAATTGCAAGGATCATCAATGGGGTACTATGGGATGTGCATTTGTAATTCTGCTCAAGAGAGGCTATTTAAAGCTTGACAAGCACTATTTATTTATGACAAGATGCTCAGTGTCCTAATTTGTTATCAGTATTAGGTGATCTAGGTGTTATGAAATACTATAATGCTGAATGATGCTACAAAGTGGATCTGTTTGAAACAAAAAATCATGCTTTAAGTATGAATGTGAATCAAGTAATTCCCATGGCATTGTAATTATCATGTTCTTACTCCATGTGAATGTCAGTATTGTTTGACTTGTCAGAAATGGTGTCTGGTTTTGAATAGTTTTCTAATCACCTGGTTGTAGCCTGAAAGAATAATTGCTTTAGCCACGAAACAATAATTCCTTAATAAATGTCTTGTTTTTGGAACCAGAAAGACAGAGAAAGGAAAGCAGGTTTTAACCTATTGACATGCAGTAAGGTTTCTACTTTGAAATAGCTAAGACTCCTTTCAAAGCTGTATTATCAGTCCTGTTTTGACTGCACTTCTGACTAAAGATAATAGTTTTCTTCTTTGCTAAATAAGTATCTTGTGTTTTATCTTGTAGGTCGGGTTTATTTTTTGGGCCATTACTCAAATTCAATGTTTGGTTATTGTAGTTATCATCATGTAGATATGTGTGTACATATATGAATATTGCTCATGTTTAGGTGTAAGGAGTTTGTGTATGAGTTTTGATTTTGTCATGAATACATGGTGTACAGTTTGTCAAACATGTGAAATTCCCCCAAAGCAGCATGGTTTTTGTCTAATTTCTTATAAAACTCAGCACCGTAAGTTTCCACACATTTGAAGTAATTATTATCTAGACATGGTTCTTAATAAGCTAGCTGATGGTGCCCTCATCACCCATCTTGAAACACATTTCCCAGGAAGTTAAAAATTCTAGTAGTCAACTATCAAATGAGGAGATAAACAAGTTACAAACTAGACAATGATCACCAGTCACTCTGTTTCTTTTAGTCTTCTCCATTTATTTATAATTAACCATGATACTTTGTACATGTATGTTAAATAGACATTCAAAGAGGGATGAAATTTTGATTCTCTAATAAGCACCATTATGTGCAGCACAAACCTTATTATTAAATGATATTGCTTAGGACTAAGCACAACTGTCTTTGGCTTCAAACAATGCAAAGTTGTATGCTTAATGTAGTATACACTTAACAATATCCTATCAGTCAAGAGTTTCATTTGACTGAAGATGAGCTCTTAATTTAAGTAAAGGGAACATCTGTCTTGCAGATTCAATTTGCTCCACTGCAATCAGCTTGAAAGCAAGGCAAGGCAAGGCATGGGGTAACATAATGACAAGTGATGTTACAGCAGTAACACAAGTAATCTGGTGATTAACAAGAAACATTACTGCACAAGTGATCTGGTGATTAACAAAGAAACATTGGCCTTAAAAACTAATCCATGTTGGCTGCACTCTTCAGACATCCAAAAGTGTTAAAAGGAATAACAAAAGCAGAGATCGAAGACAATATTTTTCAGTACCCTCAAAACTCTCTAATATTCGATTTTTGGTTTCGATGATAATCGTAATCTTTGCATTCATGATAGCGTATGTGGGAGTGTGTTTGTGACGTCCAGCTTGTAAACAACGCTATCTCAAGAAGGGAAGGTCAGACCAATTCATATTTGGTGTGTAGAAGTACCACATTGAGTAAAAGAAGCCTATTGTTTTTGGTGGAGGTCAAAGTTCATTTGGGGTCACCAGGGGTCAAATTGTGTAAACCTCGTAAACACGATATCTCAAGAAGGAAATCATGGGCAGACCTCATATTTGGAGTGTAGGAGTACCACATTGTATAACAGAAGCCTATTGTATTTGGTGGAGGTCAAAGGTCACCAGGGGTCAAATTGTGAAAACCTCGTAAACACGATATCTCAAGAAGGAAATCATGGGCAGACCTCATATTTGGAGTGTAGGAGTACCACATTGTATAATAGAAGCCTATTGTTTTTGGTGGAGGTCATTTGGGGTCACCAGGAGTCAAGTTGTAAAAACCTTGTAATCATGATATCTCAATAATGGAAGCTTGGGCCAACCTCTTATTTAGTGTGTAGAAGTACCACATTAAGTTAAAGAAGCCTATTGTTTTTGGTGGAGGTCAAAGGTAATTTGGGGTCATCAGAGGTCAAATCGTTAAACCCTTGTAAACATGTACAACCTCACTATACATTACGTCAGATTCATGAAGAAAACTGCTCATGTTACATCATCGAAACCGCAAAGCATTTTTGCATTCTGGTTAAGTACGACTGAATACACTCAGTCTACATTGTTACTTTAGCTCACCCTAGGCCTAGCTTCAGTGTGCTTGTTTAGCATAGCCTATGCCTTCTTTTAACAAAAGTTTTAAGAAAAGAGAACTCTTGATGTTTTCGTTACTATGACCTTCAGGTGCCTCCTTAATATTTTAAACTGCGATGGGCTGATAGAACATTGCAACGCCTTCTAAAGTTCTAGCCCTAGCAACAACAGCTGAATATTTCTACAGGGAGGCAACCACATGGAAAATGACTTTGTTACGAGAGTTGTTCCTCTCTGACATCATCAATATGGAATTTCAAGCGTATAACGTAATCAATGGCACCTTACTGTGTACTGTGGTGAGCTCTTAGGAGCCAATTTTTCAAAGCGAGCATATTCAGTCAAACTTGAAGCGGTTAACTTAAAACTTGAATATTAGAGGTTACTGAATCATATAAATTGTCTTTGATCCCTGCCTTCGTTATTCCTTTAAGGGTGGTCAAGCCTACTGAAAATTTCTCATTGAATCACAATGTGCATATTTAGGGAATAAAACTCATTAGACTCTTAATCTTGAGCTGTCATGGATACAAACTGTTGACAGCCTTGAGTTATTTCTGCCAACTCATAAATATATAATTTACAAAATGAATAACTTTCCCAGGTGGCCTGTTTCATCTGCTCATATCTGTTAATCCTTTATAGTCCACAAAAACAGCATCACCAAACACATTGATTAGTCCCTGGCACTGAAATGGAAAATATTGAAAATTTGAAATAGTAACTGATACAAAGCAATCAATTATCAGGTGGAAAACATTGTACAATTCATTTATGTTATCTGAACCAACATTTTCACAGAAAACTTCACTTACTGACTCCTCGGTGAAGGCTTAAGGAATCAATGACAGGGCATCTATCTATGTAAGTGTGTAATATATACTTTGGCTAGTAAACATGTTAACTAAGACCAACACTTGATCTTCATATTTCGAACTTGGATCCACCTCATCGAGTAAAAGAACCAAATTGTTTTTTGGAGAAGTCAGTGGTTACTTGAGGTCACTAGAGGTCACAGTCTACAAAACCTGGTAGCTCCAATAGTAAAGCTTGGATGAACTTCATACTTAGTATGTGAATTCACCCAAGGAAACAAGGTTTTAGACAAGAGCCCAAGGGCACTGTGGTTCCTTGCGTAGGGTTATATGACAATACACATAATATTATCATCGCAAGATTGGGCTTAAATAGTCCAAGTAATTGTGGTCCTACATGTACCCATAAAGTGACCAAAACTATAGCCAACACTTTTGTGATCACAAATTGTAATCGGATTTTTGATTGGAAGGCACTTTTGAGATCTGAATATGGCGTCCAAAATGTAAGAAATATAAGGTCACCTACAAGCAGGTCAACAAATATGATAACATTGGTGACCTCAGATCACATGACCGTTAAGTTTGAAAATGTTCCACCACCCCATTCACAACTTGTCCCAAAATATACATTGTGTCATACCTTGGCACTAGGAGTTAATTGCATTCAATGTCTAAAAAATAACTTTGAACTTGTATAACTTCACACACAAAGGTCACCCGGGGGTCAACCCATTGACATTTTTGATTAATGAGACCTAAATAGAGCATCAAAACTGTAATAATTCAAACATTTTTTCTTTACCCATTTTATCCCCCCAAAATACTATTTTTTTAACATTAATTGACCTTTGGTGACCTTGGATCACATGACCGTTAAGTTTGAAAATATTCCCCTATACCATTCGCAACTTGTCCCAAAATATCAACCGTTGGCACTGGGAGTTATTGCACTAAATGTCTAAAAATTAACTTTGACCTCATATAACTTCACACAAAAAGGTCACCTGGGGTCAACCCATTGACATTTTTGAGTGGTGAGATGTGAATATAGCATTAAAACTATAAAAATTCAAACATTTTTTTCTTTGCCCATTTTCTCCCCCCAAAATACTAGTTTTTTGACATTAATTGACCTTTGGTGACCTCGGATCACATCAACGTTAAGTTTGAAAATATTCCTCTATACCATTTGCAACTTGTCCCAAAATATCAACCNTGTCACACCTTGGCACTGGGAGTTATTGCATTAAATGTCTGAAAATTAACTTTGACCTTGTATAACTTCGCACACAAAGGTCACACGGGGGTCAACCAATTGACATTTATGATCAGAAGGTACCTTTGACATCTGAAAATAGCATCGAAACTGTAAAAATCCCCAAAACACTTAAAGGTCACCAGAGGTCAAATTGAGGTCAAATGTCACCCAGATGCGGGTCGACAATTGGATTACATTGAAGCAATTCCCAACCTTAACTGACAATTCGTTCTCAAGTTATCGCAAAAATGCTTGTTTTTTAACATTAATTGACCTTTGGTGACCACAAATCACATGACCGTTAAGTTTAAAAATATTCCCCTATATCATTCGCAATTTGTCCCAAAATATCAACCGTGTCACACCTTGGCAATGGGAGTTATTGCACTAAATGTCTGAAAATTAACTTTGACCTCATATAACTTCATACACACAGGTCACCTGGGGTCAACCAATTGACATTTTTGATCGGTGAGACGTGAATATAGCATCAAAACTATAAATATTCAAACATTTCTTCTTTGCCCATTTTCTCCCCTCAAAATACTAGTTTTTTAACATTAATTGACCTTTGGTGACCTCAGATCACATGACCGTTAAGTTTGAAAATATTCCCCTATACCATTTGCAACCTTGTCTCAAAATATCAATCGTGTCACACCTTGGCACTGGGAGTTATTGCATTAAATGTCTGAAAATTAACTTTGACCTTGTATAACTTCACACACAAAGGTCACCCGGGTGTCAACCTATTGACATTTTTGATCGGAAGGTACCTTTGATATCCAAATCTAGCATCAAAACCAAACATTTTCTTTTTTGCTTGATTTCTCCCAAAATAAGCACATTTTTCTAATGTGACCTTTGACCTTTTGACCTTGGTTTCAGATGTAGTTTGATCTCCTGATTCCAAAAATCAACATGACAAGTCTGTACAGCCATGCTAACTCCGACCGAAAACTTTGACCCCATATAACTTCGCAGACAAAGGTCACACGGGGGTCAACCTTGTGATATTTATGATCGGAGGGTACCTTTGAAATCTGAAAATAGCATCGAAACTGTAAAAATCCCCAAAACACTTAAAGGTCACCAGAGGTCAAATTGAGGTCAAGGGTCACCCAGAGGCGGGTCGACAATTGGATTACATTGAAGCAACTCCCAACCCTAACGGACAATTCGTTCTCAAGTTATCGCAAAAATACTTGTTTTTTAACATTAATTGACCTTGGGTGAACCAGTTCACAACTTGTCCCAAAATATCAACCTTGTCGCACATTGGCACTGGGAGTTATTGCAGTTTTAATATTTTAGGTTTTTGGACCATAACTGACCTTTGGTGACCCTTGTGGGCACCAAACACAATAGGGCACACTTTCTCCATATGGCGGATCTATAGTCCAAGTTTGGCCTCAATCCAACTTTCCCTTATTGAGATAGAGCGTACCCAAGCAAGTGTCACAGACGCACACACAGACACACACACCCACACACACATACACGCCAACCTGACTACATAGGTTCCTTTTGCTAAAGCAAGGAACCAAAAATGACAGGTCATCATAGTAAGTTCAAGGTTCCTGTTAATTTTTGTTGAGGTAAAAGTTATTTGTAAAACTTTATCGCTCAAAAGTAAAGACGGGGTTAAGTCATTAGTGTATGAACACTGCTGATCACTTAAAACTGAACAATGACCTTGAACATATTTTGGGAAGTGTTACTATACAAATTCTCAAAGGAAACACTGTTAGGTGTCACTTAGTGTTTTGGTTTTCTGGTTAATGCTAAAGATCAGTTAAGTCAAATTTGGTTTTTAGCTATCATTAAAGTTGGTCAGTTATAACTATTTAGTTTCTAATCTTATTTTAATTGTTCAGCACCATGAGCAAGTTTTATTTCTTTGCTTTTTAAGGCAAAACATCGGAATTTTGTGAGGCAAGGATCTGATGTTTGTCTCTAATCAAATATGATTCTTGTGTACATAAACTGCACTTGTACAGCAATTCCCCCATTTTCCAATGCGATATGGGATAAATATCCTCAATAAGAAATGTACTTATTAAATATTTATTATTATTATTATTATTAAGTTACTATGTAACCTGAGACCTTGATAATTGCTGTTGAATTCAGGTCATATCATGCTTGTATATGAACTGGTGTTCAACATCATTGTACACAAAAGCCAAGAATGGCTTTTATGACCTAAAAAGGATATAATGGTGGCTGAAGTTTGTTGCTTAGCAAACTTGCTGAAAGTTTTTGGAAACTATGGGCGAAAACCACATCCTCAGAGCATGTTGTATGCCGAAGATATGAATTTTCTAAATTTGGTGATACTTTGCATCTGGCAACAGTAGAATGGATATTGTCATCAGGGCAATTCAGCAGAAAAATGTCTTTGTTTTTCTTAATATTCTTATTTTCTTATTATTTATCCACAGAAGAAAAGATAATTTCTGCAGGGAAAGATACATTTTGATAAAATTCTAAGTGAAGAGAATTTTGACAACTAAGCAAACATTCCAAATGAATCAGGTTTCAAGGATTAATCAACAAGAAGATTTTGATAGCCTCAGTAAAAGTTTTGAAGAGCATTTGCCCAGATGACATCACAGACCACGTACTGTGATCCAACTTCCTGGAGTAGTCGAAGGTTTAGCCAGTCTATATAGGTAACATTCAATCAACCATATTCATGAGTTAGGGGCAAGATGTTGAGATGCGTTTTCAACTACCAGTGTGAAATATTTTTCTCTTCAGAATAAGTTTTAATTGATTATCACTAGAATATCCTTAAATTTCTCAATTAATTCATTTGGAAACTTAATCACTTATAATATCTTTTACCACATCATAAACAACACCAATGCTATCATTTAATACAGTGAAATTGAGGAGGATGTAGGTAAAATGAGAATTGTTGGAACAAAGTTGGTCTTACCTGATTTTTGTGTGGATTATCCATTAAGACAAAGTCAACCATGTTGTAGGCAAGCAGGGCATTCCCTCCCAGTGATAATACATGGGACCTAGCAATAGCATTCACTTCTGTAACAAAATTATGCAGGAATCCACCAACCCCTCCAGACTGTTAAAAAGAAATGGAGAAATGGAAAAAGGTTTGTGAGAAAAGGAAACATCTGGACTTCACAAACATATATTTGCAATCTGAAAATATGATGAACAGACTTTGCACCTGTGTATTAGGCCAAAAAAGATGAAAAGGAAAGCAAGTTTCTTCTAAGTTCTATATTTCAAGAAACTGTTGAGCAAGCATTTATGAACTATGCCAGAAAAGAACTCAATTTCAATCCTTCACACATGCCTTGTGCATCACTACAGTACCTCCTGCAGTTTACAACAAAATGCACAATATAGTTCCTAACCCTAGAGCTAAAATGAGCTATATATATTTGCTAAACAAAAGTGTCTGTACATTTAGTTTTCTTGGTTTTAGGCAGGCAGTATCATGTGGCAAATGAGGTTTATTGTTTATCTTGAAATTACAAGTCAGTGCTTACAAATACAATTACTCTCACTTAGCACTCGGATCTTCCAACTACAAGCTTCTAACAATCCACATGATGCCACAGGAAGGTGAAAATAAAATATTTAAACATGAACCTCTTTGACTGATGTGCATTCACGAACAAAAAAGATGTTAATATTTCCAAGGTATTTCTCTACTACTGCTCCTGGAATATAGCTCAGTGGCGTTATCTGCACAGGAGGAGTCCAAAAGCTTTCTCTCTAACAACAGAAAGGAAATAAATACAGCTTACACACAGGTTGAGACAAACAGTTGCAGAAAACAAGATGAATTGAGTCACATATACAATAGCTACTTTGAAATATGTATGGGATATACTCCTTGTAGCACACGGTAGAGGGTATGGTTGTACCCTGAGGGTTGATTAAATGTTAGGCTACACAGTCTAGAAACCATTAGAGGTTAGCAATTAGGTTAGCAATGGTTTATTCTTTCTTGTCTCAAATTATATGAAAGCATGATGCAAAATGATGACATTCAATTGCATTAGAGCATTGCATGGCAGTGATTATGAACTCTTTAGATTTAAGCAACAAGTCAGTTACTAACTAAAACTACAGTGAAGTTTAGCCTCTAGGAAAATTAAAAAGAACAACTGAAGACACAAAAAAAGTTTCTAATTGTAAACAAAATGTTTTACCTTGTAGAACATTCTTTTATCCAGTGGTGATGGCGGCTTTGCTGATATGAAAATAATTATCCAAAGCATTGAATTGATATAAGATTCAAAATGGTTTGACAATGAATAAAATATCAAAATCAGTGTCTCACAAATTCAGTTTGTTAATGTAAAACTCACTACTGTTAACAAGTATAATGACCAATGCTCAAGGTACACAGTAAAATAAACTATAAATGTAACACGATCTGACAGTATGATGCTATCACATCCAATTAGTTTGTTGCTGACATGTTAATCGCTAAACCTACTTATTTAAACATTCTTTTCTCAAAAGTGTTTTGATCAGCATCATACCAGACCCTTGCCTGGCACAAATGGACTCATTTATAGAGAATAGGAAAACAAGCAACAAACTCCACATGGGTTCATTTTCACAAGACACGTTCACTACAGTATTCAAGAATAAAGTCAAAACACCACTGGTATGAAAAAACTAAAATACATTGTAAACATGTTTATGTTAGGCCGAAAAACTGAAGTTTGTGGTGCTGTTACACTTACCTAATGATCTGTCCTACACCAAGTTCTCCAACCACTTTAAATGGCCAGCCTTTACTTAATGGGACATATCTTGAAAATTGAAAGTGGGATTGGAACATGCTGATTTCCTGTAGCATATCAAAATTAAAGTTATCCTATTGCCATCCTTTAAAGCCATGGCCAAACATTTAGGCAACTGATACATCCATGGGCGCAGATCAGTTTTGGATAATAGTGGGGACGTGTGTCTGTTCTCTGATACTATCTATTAAAGCGGAGCGCGACCATGGGTTCGCGCATAGCGTACAATAATATTTTTGGCAAATATACCTCCCAGATCGCTGGAAATAACACTTCCTAGACCCAAATGATGCTCCCAAACCTCCTTAAGTTTTAGATCTCATGGCTTAGAAATTTAGTTTGGGGAAATACATAGAAAAAAAATCAGGGGACAAATAATTCAAGTAGACTTTTGTATACGATGGGTCTGGGGTCCTCTCCCAGAAAAAAATTATACACTGCCGCAAATGCGATTTCCGTCCTATATTTAACAACTGTGGATAAATATAATAAAATGAGAACTGGACGTGAAGCTAGCTCAAATTGGCAACACACAGTGTGAGTTGTTAACGATTGTTTTGTTCGCACTCAGTTCGTTTTGCTGACCACAATTTACCAGTCTCGTGTATAGATTATGTTTCACATGATTGAATGTGTTAATACTTCAGCAAAGAATCACGCCTAACAGTGTCAATATTAATAATTCTCGTCATTTATAGCATGTCATTGGCACAATGCTGGATCAAACTGTGCAAAAGTCCATACAGGGGAATTTGAAATGCAGCGTTTGGTCAAGACAAATTAGTGGGGACACGGTATATCATGTCCCCACCACTGAAAAAGTTGGTGGGGACGCATCCCGCTGTCCCAACCAGGATCTGCGCCCATGGCTACATCAAAGTAAGCAACCCATTGAAACTTCTATTAACTATTATTTTGGAGAATAGATCTGTGGCAGTGCATGGCATTTGCACTATAACCAACCTTTTCTGGAATCTGTAACTTCTTCTATAGGAAACATCATTTCTGGTTCAGGTGATCCTGGAAAACAAAACAAACAAGTTTGCCTTAGAAGTAGAAAATCTGACAGATCTGGATCCTTTAAGCTGTCTTGAGATATTCATAACACTTGCATTTTGATATATATTGACCTCACATGACCTAAGACCTCCACTAGATTTAGCCCTGTGTCATTCAAGATGGGACATCCATAAGATATACATACACCCAATATATCTCCCAAGCTGAGCAAGATTTTTCTTAGTTTGGGGAACTGTTATTACATAAACTAAAGATGAAAGTTGAGTGTGTCTCCTTTTAAAATTATCTTGTTGCTTCTGTTGGAGCTGTCAGCTTAGAGTAACTTGGTTTTCATCTTTGTGGTGTTTACACATCTTTAAAATGTCCACCAAACCCAAAAAGCTGAAGGCTTTGTGATTGCTTGCTATATAATATGTTCAAATTTCCACTTAATCAGACTAATGTAAAACAAGTAAGTTAAATTTGCCCAAGAATTAAGTGAGAACCAGAAAAGATCAGAGATGCTCATCCACCAACCATCCCTTAATAATTATTGTTATCATTGCCAAACCCAGAATTATCTGATATAAATCACAGAGAATAAAGTCAATTTTGAGACCATTTGAGATAGCCTGTTGACCCCTTGAAGCTAAGAGTGCATATGGATAAGGGCCAGAGTGTGTATAAATCTACCAATACAAGAATTACAAGCAGATTTCATTTCCTGGATATCTGTATGTACTGTTGAAGACCATTCACAAAACATACTGAACTCAATCTTGATGGCATTCTTGTACTCACCCTCTGGATCTTCAAACCAATTGATATGTTCAACAAAGATGCACTTTTTGTATTATCATATTCACAATGTGTTCATACTTTGACTTATGTTGACCACAAATGACCTCTGACCTCCACCAATTTCAATAAGGTATGATGAAGTTCAACAAACACATACTTTTTGAATTATTGTGGTTTTACAAACTTTTCAGACTTTTACCTCTGTGGACTGCAAATGACCTTGAACTTCACAGAAAAGAAAAGGTTCTTGTACTCAGTAAGACAGATTCACATACCAAGTATAGAATTAATGCACTAAGAACATTTTTGATTTACCAAGTTTATAAGCAGTTGTCACACACACACCCACATCATCACCATCGCATAGATTCCTTTTGCGTCCAGCAAGGAATCAACCAATATGCCAGTTGGCTTTGTGATTGCTTGCCATACAATTTGCACAATGAAATGGGCTAACAAGGATAAATGTACTTTGGGGGTTTGAATGATATCCAGTAAAATAACAGCAGAGTTCTCACAATTGATGTAGTGAGTGAATCAGTCCTGTAGGCTACCTTTCCCACACAACATTCTTTCCATTCCATTTTATGCTGTTCTTGCAAATGTCATGGCTACAATATTCACTTACTGACTTTAAAGCCATTTCTTGGAATTACCTGTTACGGGTGACTTCTCATTTTCCTTCACATGCAATGCTGCAGCTGTTAGCCACACCTAAAGAGTACAAATTATACAATAAATTATGTCAAAATTATTGATATGGTTCTACCAGAATTTGGACAGTCACTTACCAAGTTAGATGAAACTTGAGCATACTGGATGAACTTTGAAAGCAAAGCAAAGCAAAACTTTTGGTTCTATTGACCGATTTTTGGACCAGTGTAAACACTAGATTATACCCTTGATTAGGTATATTAATGGGAAATCTGTGGCATGGCCCTGGTTTTGGGCTGTAGATTATTGCTAATGGGGCACTCTCTTGGCATGGTATAACCATGGCTATCTTTCTTTCCAATTATGTAAACAAGTTTGAAATGAATTTCTTTCATAGGAATGTAAGCAAAAATTTAATGGAAAACTTGAGAGAATGGACATACAAGAAATGCTGAAATTTATGGATAAATGAAGAATATTCAATGTTTGTGTTCCCTATATCTTTACTCACATATGCAATATTGTCTTCAGTGAGGAATAGATCCCATGAAAGTTTACAGAGACAACAGGGAGTGTTTGTTCTCAGTTTAAAGCAAAGACTCTGTGGAAAACAAACAAGTAACAAGGGCATAGATGTTTCTTCTTTATCTGCAATAAACAAACATGATCCTGCTGAAGTTAATAAAAATAAGACACACAGTGTGCTGGGCAAGCAATACTGTTGTTTCTGTGTTATGCTCTTATCATAAGTAAACTTAATCAAGCAGCAATGAGATTCCTGTGGCAAGCATCAAAATATTTAGTATCACAGTTCACTCCCTGACCCAAAATTCATATATGGTCTAATATCTGGCAATATCTGGCTGAATAAAGACTTCATATGGCCAGATAAAGCCAAATATAAATGCCAGATGAAAAGACTTGACATACATATCAAGTTTGACTTGGCCATATAAAGCCAGATATAACTTGATGAAATATCATTCTGATATACAAATAAAGTTTAATATAAATTGCTAGAAAAATTAAAAATGTCATATTTTTGCTAGAAATGACCAATATCGACAATTGCGTAACTATTTTGCTTGTTTTTCTGTCAAAGTTGGCACTTCCATGCAGTTTCTCTAAATCGTTTTGATAAGCTATTATTGACCAATCAGAGCAAAGCTTACAGTACATACCCTTAAACTGTAGCAGTTGCCATGAAAGTGTACACTATATTGACTACCAACAACACGACTGAAAGGAAAGGACTAGCTACTGTAGCCTAACTTAATATTTTGTGTCTGTAGTTTGCCATGCCTGTGATTATAGGAAGAATTACAAACAGAGTTGACAATCACTCTGTTCAAAAGAAACAGCTGTATATATTGTATGTTTCACATTAAAATTTCAATAAGTCATCTCTTAACAGTTGTGTCTGAAACTTATAAAGTAATATAAGTGAATATTTGATACCATGTTGTGAGTTTTCTTTCAAATTGTTTATACATTACATTAAAACTACATTACATTCAGTGGCACTACAAAAAAAACATACTTTCATAATATTTTTATATGTAAGGTAAACGCAGTACAGTATTTTTTTGGTAAATAGGCTACCTCATATAACTTTACCATATAGTGTAATATTTGAATTCAGTACTGAGTGTATTTCAGGTTATCCATCCAGATAAATACTTTTATGCCTACTTGCCAGAACAAAATAATGAAGGTTTGTGTTTGGTGTTTAGTTTTTGAATGAGTTGCAGTTAAGTCTTAGAAGAAGCCACAAAACTTAAAATTGTAAGTTTATGTTAATTTCTAGAGTTACTGCATAACCAGTACATCTGGTTATATCTGGTTATCGTAATGTACAGTACTGTAAACCAGACCAATGTACTGTACAACTTGATATGGTAGGCTACATATAAAGTGAAATCTTTTTTGTATATTGCTGTTGCATCTGCAATTTCATATAAAGCTTCAACTAAACTCAAATGAAGTTTTGCATGATATTTGAATATGGACCATATAAAGCAATTTCATACGTGTACTGTATGTTTAAAGTGGACAATATTAAGGGAATCCTGATAAAACCATATCAAGTTTTATATAATTTATATAAGGGTTCTACTTTATAAAGCCTTTATGAAACTTCATATGGACTAAAAATCGACATTATATCTGGCGAATCCTTTAAATTGTTTTATATGGATATTATATGTGGCCTATATATGGATTATATCCAGTTGGATGTGGACGATATAAAGGGAATCCATACAAAGTTTTAAATAATTTATGTAAGGATTATACTATATATGGCCTTAAGAAAAACTTTACATGGGCAATAAAAAACTTTATATTCTATCTGGCCAAAACTTTTAATGGTTTTATATAGATTTTGTATCTGAGATTTCGAAACTAGAACAAATCCATGGCTGTCTTATTACACTGTTATCTTGTAAGACAACCAGATAAAATTTCAACTGAACTAGGCTACTTTAAAGGATATCAAAATTTGCTGTACCTGAACCATTTCTCCAAAAGTATTGCTTAAGTTCTTTGTGTTAGCATCTGACAGATTCTGCCTTCTCATCATGGTTACCATCTGGTAAAAGTATAAAATACAGTTGTTCCAAGGACTGGACGTGCATGAGACAATGACAAGGGCACAGAGCATTGTGAAAATCTTAATCAAAGCTAGCAAAACCTGGAATCCCAGTGTCTATAGGCATATCAAACTGACTGTACTAATAGAGTGAGGGAAATTTAGTACAATCCTGTTGTAAGTCATGCTGCTCTCTGACAGTTACTGCGACAACGGTTATGTGGTAAAAAAGTATCCAATATCCGAGCAATCTTATACTTTTGTTGCCTCGGTAACATAATGAGTTGCTTTCCAAAGAGCAATTTGAATTATCAGAACAACAGGCGCAACTCTCAGTGACCTAAAATAAATGTTTCATCTCTACAAAAACAATAGGATTCTTCTATTAAATGTAATAAATCCACATGCAAGGTATGAGATCTGTGAGGTTTTCACATTTGACCTCTGGTGACCTCAACTAGCCTTCACCTCAAAAAACAACAAGGTTTTCTTCTGCTCAATATGAGGTATAAGTGTACTAAGTATGAAATTTGTCCAAAGTTGCCTTCTTTTTGGCCTCACAAATGAGTGTTGACCTCCACCACTTTACACTTTTCACTCTCAATATGAGGCTTTGACAAACCAAAAATTATAATCTTCCCTTCTGGAGATATTATGTTGAACCTTAAATTACCTTTCACATCCCATAAAACAATAGGTTTCTCCTACTCAATATGATACATCCACATGCAATGTATGATATTTGTCAGATTCCATTCTTGAAATATTGTGTCTACAAAGTGTTCTTATCTTCTTTCTTTCTTTTCTTATTCTTTGCCTGTTAATATCCGCTTTGCCTGTTAATATCCGCTTTGCCTGTTAATATCCGCTTTGCCTGTTAATATCCGCTTTGCCTGTTAATATCCGCTTTGCCTGTTAATATCCGCTTTGCCTTTTCTCACTGCTGATTCAATTTTTTGACAGATACTGAAACACTACAATGTTCGATTATTATTATCACTTTTATATGGTGTTTACAAGCAAGGCGTACACACATACGCTATCAGGTAACGATGATCTTCCAAACCAAAAAGCGGAAATTGAGAATGGAAATTATCTTAAATGTTGTTGAAATGTGGCTGAATGTAATGCACAGATCATTTTAAACGAAAATGGCTTTTCAATGATGAAAAATAGTGGGATAATGCCCACATTTATTTATTGTAGAAGAGGCAAAAGTATTCTTGGTTTGCTGTTCAGCCCAACTCCCAGGAAAACATTTCAACTGTTGTTTTAATTTATAAATGTTACACGCTGGATGAATTCAATTCCAAAGAGATGAATTAGATCTTCAATTTTCAGTACAGTTAAAAAGCCATACAATAATGCAAAAAAAATAAAACACTTCCACAAATTTGGAAATTCCCTGAACAAGTTTAACTCCTCAGTATTACAACATTCACTATGAGAGAAGAGTAGCATCTTTGTGAATTCCAAACAATGCCTTCCAATGACCTTGAAAATGACAACATTCAGAAATGCCCTTTACACTCTCGCCAAACTTCTATAATACGAAAAATGAGGAAATAAAGAGCATTTTAAGCTGATACAAACATTCCTGTTATTTGATCACAATAAACTCACTGACCATACTGACCTGTGTGTTATGCTTACTTTTGAGAGCTTTAAAATATTTTTCAAATTTTCTAAAGAATGATGAATGTAACCTACCTGTAGGTGGTGTGCCATCTGAACATTACCTGGGAGTTTATCAGTACTACAGCTGTAAAACCCTGTTTGAGAGATATTTAAGAGCTGATAAGGGTGTCATCCATTCATGTTCTGTTCTTTTGACTAAAAGCAATGACAAGTAGCACTAATTGCCATTAGAATACAAGAAACACTTATATTCACTTTACTTAATACTTTCATTTTCTTTTAATTTGTGCAACAAACTGAGTGAAAGCAGGAAACATTAATTAACTCCACAAATATTTGATAAGAAAGCAATTGATCTCTTTAGTTCTGCACAATGTTGAGGTTTCATCTTAATAAATGAGCCATATACATTGACACAAAGCATATTACCTGGAATTTTGCATTACCATATTTTCTGACCAAACTGTTCCACTTACCTTGTGGGAGCCCAGGCTCAAGCATATCTGAGATAGCTTTCTGATCTTCCAAATCGTCCAACTATTAATAAAATAAATAGGAAATATGAAACATGATTTTTAAATTAAAACACACTGGCCAGCATGGGACCAATGAAACCTGGATAAGTACATCCTCCTAGGTAAAATTTTTGTTTATCATTCATTACCCGGAATGTTAGCAACTACTCTGAATGCCTTCTTTACACAGAACTCAAACATTCACGCTCACAACAATAGGCAAGCTGATTACCTGCACCCAAGGCAATGTCACAACAATATCTCTAAACATAGCTTACATCATCGGGCCATCGCACTTTGGAATCCCCTTTCTTTCACTTTAAAGGCGAGGCCTTCTTTAGTTGCCTTTAGAAAAAGCTTACAAAAGCACTTCATAAACATTTACTAGAACTGCGATTTGTTTTTGTCTACTACTCAATTATTGCTTCCACTTATTCTAACTGGAGAGGGAGAAGAAAGGGTGGTTCTGTTTGTTGTTTTGTTCTCTTTTCAATTGTAAAGTTCTGTATATTTTCACGGAGTGTCACTACCCGACAAGCCCTATAGAGGTTTTTAGATTACTTCCTTTCACAAGTTCTGTTTCTTATCTCCTTCTATGTTATATGTCATACTTATATTGTGATAGAACAAAAATAAATGAAATGAAATGAAAATCAGCTATTGCTTTCAATCAATGGACAAAGTTATGAGACATGTATGGTGTTATAAGTGAAGTCATACATGTAACCAGACCTACCAAGGTCATAAGTGGTTTTCATTATTAGATGATGTAATACAAACATGTCACAACATAAGAGGATGCTATATTATAGCTATGCAATAATGAGCACCTATGAAAAAGGTTTGAGCTTGCATTGAGATTACCTCAATAACATAAGTGTCTGTATGACCAGCACTAAGTTGAGGTTCATGGACTTCTTCCAAACTGCCATGACTTGTACTCTCACTCTCCACTGAGCTGTTAACCTATAGATAGATAACAAGCATTATAAATATGCATTCACCAAATTTGTGGATTCAGCCAAATTCCAGCCAGACTTACTGGATTCTTGAAATTTACATATTCCACCTGTTTCTTTATGGTTTAAAGGAAGAGGGAGGAGGGGGTGGGGGAGTGGGTGGGGGACTGGTATGGATGAAATGTCTGTATACTCTTTCCTTTCTACTCATATTATTGAGATGGTGATGTCTAACAACCAGATCTTCCATTGAATGAGTACTCTTTGTACAATCCTACTGTTTTAGCTTAATGCTCTAGTCTGGTATCTTAGGACAAATAAGACATTTCAGGGCCAACGACCTACTACACAGTGTATTACATGAAGCCACAATTGTAAAGAGGCAAAGCTGGAGCTTAGCAAGAAGTAAAAATTTGTAAAGAGGTGGTTCGCAGCCCTCAGAGGTGGACAGTGAAAATTTGGCTGGGTCTAACTCAATAAAAACAAAAATCGCTTTTTATCCCATCACTGCTATTAGGGCGGATGATATATTGCAGTTCCTTTGCCAGTTGGGCCATATACAGTTATGTCAGTTGCCATAGCAAGGGTTGCCATGGTAATGGTTCATTTCCTAAGTAGCTACTGTCAAGGGTCACACATGGTGGGGTACCCCAGGGTAAACCCTTGTGTCTCTTAGGTCCATGGAACTAAATGGCAAATCTAGTGAAAATTGCTTCTTTTTTATGCTATAACTCCAAGGGGTCAGATTGAATTGACATGGAAGCTTCCTTTCACAAGTAAATTTGTTCATCTGGTTTACCTTCTTGTTTAAATTATTTGCTCATTAAGTACATCAACTGCTTTAAAGTCTATTTCAAATTATATTGAAAGTATGTCATAAGGAGGATAAGGATGTATTAATTTTATGTATATAAAAAAAATTTTGTATCATTGTATCATTTGTATCAAACTAATAGGGATAATGTTTTTATTTTATCATCTATTAAATTATGCAACTACAGGAAGTAAGGCCATAATTTGAAAAGCATTGCCGAAGGATTTTAGTGATAGGTTGCAGCATAGCCTAGTACCCAATACCAACTGTAATACAGGTCATGCTTGCCAGGAGACACTATGTGTGATAGCTCAGTTATAAAACAAACACAGTGTGGCAAAAAAAGGATGGATGGGAGGGGTTTTTCTTTGCTATTGTGGGAGCTCAAAAGCATAATGAGGGCTTTCCTAAAATGTTCTGAAATAATCATTATGACAGCAAAATGCAAAATAAAAAGCTAATCCTTTTCTATGATTCACTTTAAAGTTACTTGTAAATCTGGCAAATTTGTCCTTGTTTAGAAAATACTTTGCTGGATACCAATATGAAATATTCCTCAGATCTGGTGCATCCCTTAATTTGAAGTATAACTGAATACAGTATCAAAATAATGGCAATCTAAGAAGATAACAATTGTTAGACAGTATCTCTAACATAATTATTGAACAAAGGGTCAAACATGAACAAGTTCTATAAAGGTTCAAAGGTCAACATATACTTTTACTTGAACTAATATACTCTGACACTGCAGCAACTAGAAACATTGACTTAACAAAATAAAACATGTATTTAATTCATGGAGTTGTAGGTCTCATCCCAAACTTTTGTAGCGTGACTGTGGGAGGTTGATGCCATGATGCAATTCTTCATGGAGGAATAACTTATCATGCTCAAGGAATACACCCAAGATTGACTGGAGATTACAACACTCTTTTTAACCTTTTATCTTCACAGCTTTTGTTAATCCATTCAGGTAAATGTTAATTAATGTATGACATCTACTTTGGTGCATGCATAAATGATAGATGAACAGTTTTTGGAGATAGTAGTACAAATCCATAGTTTGAACCCCATCTGGATTACAAAATAAAGGGAGTTTCTCCCCCCCCCCCCCCTCTCTCC
>JAIPMN010000440.1:31020-44272 GCA_020650975.1 Apostichopus californicus
GTTTCTCCCCCCCCCCCCCTCTCTCCAGTACATTACATGTAGGGTTGAGGATAAAAGTTATTAATCCAAGGTGGGCAAGTGATTGTTGAAAATCACTATAAATGGGTTCACTTCCACTACATGTATTAAGGCATTACATCATTTTAAGTCATAGTTAATATCTTCCTTTCCTATAGCTGACAGGTTTTCCTCCAGATCCTTTGTTTCTTCATAACATCTGTCAATGCTTTGGTATCCACAGCAGTAAATCTGAAATTTTCTCTGTATATTACAACTTTTAAAACCTTACCTGTGAATTGAGATCATATAGATCCCTGTTCCTTGCAGTCGTATCTACTAATTTTTGTTGCAGCCGTTTCAAATTCCGTTCACCTTTCTCAGTTGTATCCTATTACCAATGAAAGAGAACAATTATATATCACTGCATACAAGGTCTGCAAGTTTTGTGCTTCATTCACAGATATAATGAATAAGATACTTCTGCTACAATGTGTTTGTAAGAAAGATTTGATTTTCTCAAATATCAACTGACTTTAAAAAACTAGAGCAACAATGCTGCAGAATGTCGATACTTTTCACATGATAGGGATATTCAGTTGGCTGAAATATATATTGCTTTATATAACAAGCCAAGTCACCTTTGTGATTCCTTGCCATATTTCACATGAGGACATTTAATAAGTAACTTTAGCTTCTTGTATGTAAGAAGGTGGATCTGCAAACGAAGTATGAAGTACATCCAAGTTGGAGTTATTCTGAAGCTTTCAGACTTACCTCTGTTAACCTCAAATAAACTTTGACACAAAAATATAAAAGTGTTGTTGTAGTCAATAGTGATTCCACATATGAAGTATAAACACTGTTGAAGCTTTACTTCTCTTATTGTGTTTTCACATGTGATGGATTTCAGAGACGTTTCCCTTTATAAGTTACTGTAACTGAATGTCCCTTTTGGTCTTAGGGCGTGGTTATATAACTCATATCCTTTTTCTAAACCAGAGAGCCAGTTAGCTCATTGTGATTCCTTGCGAATTGAGATGATAATTCCAAGCTTTCATCATTGTTGATTAAATTGATCAGCAAGGTTCTTTCACTGACTGTGGACCTACCTACTAAATATGTTAACTTACCATGTTTACAAGCTATTTTTTAGCTAAAATCAACTCAAGCCCTGCCCCCTAATAAATGTGCATAATATCACATTGAACATACATTATGATGTACCCGCTATCTACCAACACCTTCACACAAAGTATGATTCAATTCTGAAAATGTTTACATTTGACCCTGTGACCTCATTAATATTCTTGAGATGAGCAGCAAAATCAATAGGGCTCTTCTACTCACTATGAGGCATCTATGTACCAAGTATGACTTCAATCCAACTTGTCGTTGTTCAGATACCGTGTTTACAAGCTATTTTAGTGAAAACCAACTTAATCCCCGCCCCCTAATAAATATGCATAATATCATCTTGAACATATATCACCATGTACCTGCTATCTACCAACATATTAATATTAAGTATAAATAAATTCTGATTTTGGTTACAGAGTTATAAGCATTTGAAGTATTTTACGTTAGACCCTGTGACTTCATTAATATTCATGAGATGAGCACAAACATCAATAGGGTTCATCTACTCACTATGGAGAATCTATGTAACAATTATGACTTCAATCCAAGTTGTGGTTCAGTTACCGTGTTTCCAAGCTATTTTAGTGAAAATCAACTTAATTCCCGCCCCCTAATAAATATGCAAAATATCAAGTTGAACATACATCAACATGTACTAGCTATCTACCAACATATTAATATTAAGAATAAATAAATTCTGACTTTTGGTTAGAGTTATAAGCATTTGAAGATTTTTACGTTTGACCCTGTGACCTCATTAATATTCATGAGATGAGCACCAAAATCAATAGGCTTTATTTTCTCACTATGGCGCATCTATGTAACAAGTATGAATTCAATCCAACTTGTAATTGTTCAGTTACCGTGTTTACAAGCTATTTTAGTGAAAATCAACTTAAGCCCCACCCCCTAATAAATATGCATAATATCAAGTTGAACATACATCAACATGTACTAGCTATCTACCAACATATTAATATTAAGAATAAATAAATTCTGACTTTTGGTTAAAGTTATAAGCACTTGAAGATTTTTACGTTTGACCCTGTGACCTCATTAATATTCATGAGATGAGCACCAAAATCAATAGGCTTTATTTTCTCACTATGGCGCATCTATGTAACAAGTATGAATTCAATCCAACTTGTAATTGTTCAGTTACCGTGTTTATAAGCTATTTTAGTGAAAATCAACTGAATTCCTGCCCCCTAATAAATATGCATAATATCAAGTTGAACATACATCAACATGTACTGGCTATCTACCAACATATTAATATTAAGTATAAATAAATTCTGACTTTTGGTTACAGAGTTATAAGCATTTGAAGATTTTTACGTTTGACCCTGTGACCTCATTAATATTCATGAGATGACCACCAAAATCAGAATGTTCATCAACTTACTATGGCGCATCTATGTACCAGATATGACTTCAATCCCACTTGTCATTGTTCAGTTACCGTGTTTACAAGCTATTTTAGTGAAAATCAACTTAAGCCCCACCCCCTAGTAAATATGCATAATATCAACTTGAACATACATCAACATGTACTGGCTATCTACCTACATATTAATATTAGGTATAAATAAATTTTGACTTTTGGTTGCAGAGTTATTAGCATTTGAGGATTTTTACGTTTGACCCTGTGACTTCATTCATATTCATGAGATGAGCACAAACATCAATAGGGTTCATCTATTCACTATGGCGCTTCTTTGTACCAAGAATGACTTCAATCCAATTCGTTGTTAAGTTATCGTGTTTACGAGCCAAGACGTCACATACACACACACACACACACGCAATCACCATCGCATAGATTCCTTGAGCCTTCAGGCAAGGAATCAAAAACACACTCGGGTTAACACCATGAGGTCATAACAAATAACATGAAGATTGTTCTCTTTTCTGGATTTACGATATACAATTCAAGTCACTTTTAGCCATTGCGGGAGGTAAATATTGTTGTCATCTAAAGGTGCATTTGCTTGAGCTCAGGTGTACTTAATATTCTATGTTGTATGTATGTATGTAAGTATATGTGATCTTCCCGCAAGCAGGAACTCGCGAAAGAAGCCATGGAGGCTTATAGACTCGCAAGCTGACCGAAGCCAATCTCTCGGCACACATCCATTTAACGTCCATGTCGGGAAGTTGTTATTGAACAACACCCTTGCCAGTCGACACACATTGCTGTCGGCGGGGAATCGAACCGGGGATCTCATGACTGGGAGACGCCGGCGTTAACCACTAGGCTATATACTCCGCCGTCAGGTGTTAAAGGGTGATTTTAGGATAAGGACCTGTTTGCCTCTTGTTTGTAGCTTAGCATAGTGTCAATGTATTGAATGTATGCTATGCTCACAGCCTAGGTTTAGTACTTTGTCAAGTTTGCAGCTACTTCACTTGGAAGTCAGAGATATGTGATTATGTTACGGTTATTATGCTACAGGTAATATTTACTATATTTAATTTAAAAAAGCTGTTGAAACTTGTAAACATTTGAGTTATTTTTGTCAAATTTGAATCATTTTTTTCTATGCCAACTCTTTGTTTGGGTAGCAGTTTCTATTATGGTGTATGTTCATATAACACCCTCATTAAGTAACGCAACATGGTTGCACTCAAATAATTGCAAAGTTAGTACAGTAGTGCTTTGATTTGTTACTACATTAGTGCCTTAATTCTGTGTGTTAGTTTTACTACACACATTCTACCATTGCACTGACATACTTTACTAATTTTACCTCAACATAAACCAGATCTGAAGAACACAAAGCTCTCTTCTGTTGCAGAATTCTTCCAGATTAAATTCAACACTGCCGTTATGCCTCGAGTACTGGTTATTAGTTAAGGAACATTGATCGTCGTCATTATTCTGTGATGTTGATTGTAATGACCATCATAAACTTGACAGGAAGGTTGTCAGGCAGACATGCTGTATGGTTTGAACATTTCAGCATCCTATTTATCACTTATAAACTGAGTGTTTACTGTTAAGATGATGCAATTTTAGGTGGTCATTCCCCTTTGCATAGTGCTAACCACTGGCGGATCCAGGGCCTTTGTTTGGGAGGGGCCAAAGTGGCATTAGAGTGATATGGGGGAGGGGTCTAAGGGGAGGGGGTGTCCCCCTCCCCTTTGGAAATTTTCTATTGCTGAATGCCCTCAGATGCAATTTGGTGCGACAAAAGTGTACAATGGTGATGTTAATTTACTTCTAAAAAAAATGTTTCCCAGGTGTAATTTTGTAAAATATTTATAAAACAAAGTTGGGATCATCTTTCTCAAGAAATTTTATTTCTCATAGGTTACAAATTTCTTACAACCAGCCTGTAACTACAAAATGGTGTTAAACTGTAAATCCTCATGCTCATACATTTACATAGCTCCCAACTCTTGAGAAGGCAAATGCTGGTCCATGCCACAAATCGCCGTCCTGGGGGAGGGGTATAAAGGGGAGGGGGTGTCCCCCTCCCCTTTTGAATTTTTTTGGAATCCTGGTGATGCCTACATGTAAAATGGTGGCACTTAGAAAGGCTTTTGTCATCCAAAATTTTCTGAGAAATATGCATTTTTTTGTGTGTAACATCAATAAATTGAATAGTAGGTGATAATTCATTCTTTCCCGTGGCATGAAAATGTTCGCTGCTCGCCCCAATGAAAAGAAATATAGGCTAATTTGAGGTTCAAATGATGCTGTAAAGGAGGTTTTATACTCTATTATGCTAAATGCTAAAGAAAAAGTCAAAATTTGATGCAATTTTTTTTATGTATACTCGACAATTACAATGCGGTTTTTTCGGACGCTTGTGCGGGTCAGCGGGTTTGGGTGTTAGAATGCGGGTCTAATTCCTGCGAATTGCGGGTCAGTTGGGAGCTCTGCATTTAATTTTAATTTAATTTAATTGCATTTAATTTTAATTTTAAACAAAAAGGTTTAGACTAGTCTACCACTGCTATTCCTCTCGATTTTTTTAATTTCCAATCATATGATTTAGCGGATGTTCGGAAACACTTTTTGGCTCACCTTTGGGGGGGCCATGGCCCCCCTTGGCCCCCCTTGGATCCGCCAGTGGTGCTAACAGCAAATGCGGAAACAAACCTACATTGGGTACATCAAAGAGATTATTCAATCTAGGGTAAAAGAGGTTTTAATATGTTGTACTACACTTTGCTTCTTAGCATTTAGTTGAGTAGTTTACATCATCACGCCTTTTCTTTATATCCTTTATTCTTCAGTCACGACTCGCTTATGGAGTAAAGTGTGGCTCCACTGTCCTTTTGTACAGCCAACTATTAATGAGAATTTGACTATAAACAACGCAACCAGAACAAGCAGGTAGACCTGGGATTCTGGGAATCTCTCTCCACCTCCATCCTCTCCACCATTCCCCCCCCCCCCCGATGAGTATTTAAGACGTAGCCCTGTGGACCACAAATGACCTCTGTCAATGGGGTTCTTGTACTTACCAAGGGTCATCCCCGTATACTAAATTTGAAATACATCTAATCTTCTGTTTCTGAGATACCTGGTTTTACAAGACGTTCAAGCTGTTGTTAACCGCAAATGACCTTTGACCTACAACAATGGGTTCCTGCACACAATAAGGTGGATCCACATACCAACTATAAGTTCATTAAAGCTTCTTCTTTTGTGTTATTGTGTTTATAAGATTCTCAGACTTTTGACTTATGTTGAACTCAAATGACCTTTGACCTCCACCAATTTCATGAGGATGTTTACAAGGGTTTCAGACTGTTACCTCAATGACCTTTTATCTCCACAGATAACAATATTGTTGCTGTACTTGCTATGATGCATCAACATACCAAGTATCATACCATGTACTTTTTGAGTTACAGTATTGCAAGGTTTCATACTTTTCACTTTTCAACCATATTTCTGGTCCTTGCCCAGTGATCATGATAACCCATCCTATTTAAAAACAAAACCAAAAATGAAATGGTTTAGTATTTTCGATGCCTAAACATATTCATGGTGTGGTAAACCATACATGATAATATTCATGAACTTGTGCACACCAAACTGAAGAAGATTATCTATTGACTAATACGGCAACATATAAAGAAGGGTATTAGGGAGTTCTCACTTTTCATGTTAACAAAGCATCAACCATTATTTCTCTGGTAAGGGTTTTACAGTATATAATTTTATTCCAAGTCACAAAGTAAATCCCTTTAAGATTTATTATGAGACTGAGAACTGCTACTGAGATTGTTTTAATGCAGTAGAAAATATTTTGTCAAGCTAAAAGTCCACTGGTATAAATCACAAAACAAATTTCCCATTGGTGGACAATTGAGATAACCTATTGACCCCTTGAGCCAATTTTCCACCATTGAGATAACCTGTTGACCCCTGGAAGCTCAGCTTGTGAAAGTGGATGAGGGCCACTTGTGTGTTCTTAAAGCAATACTACATATCAACTTTCCTTGAACTTTCCTGGATGACTGTATGGGCAGTTAAAGACTTATAGAGCCTTTCACAAACTTAACTGAACTGAATTTGACCAAACTATGTTCACCAAAAGAAAATCATACCATTGGAGAGTCGACAGATTTATTGCATCTTTCATTTTGGCATCATCATGCTTAAAAGGTTTTCAGACTTTGACACCTGTTTACATGCTGGCCGTCACATACACACACACACCCACACACAGTCCAGCATGATTACTGAGCAAAACTTACTGTGCCTTCAGTATTGTAACCAAAAGTTACAACAACAAACATTTTTTTTTGGGGGGGGGGATGTCATTTTAATACTGCATAGCACAAGCATCTTACAGCAATCACATGCATGTACTGTTCCATTATATTGATGAAATTTCCACCTGGCACTCTAGCTAAATTCAAGGAGTCTTTTATAAAATTGAAACCTCCTAAAGGACTTAAAAATGTCTGTTCACAAATATAGCTTGAGCCAAACAAACTCAAAACCTTGAAGCATGTTTTCGCACTTCTGGAAACAAATCCGCGGATAGCTGCTTATAGAAATCAAACAGGCTTTCTGATTTTATGTATAATGACTGGTAATCCTCAGATGATTGCAGATCAGTCAGTTCCATCTGGAGATGTTCAGGGCTGTTTTCAACATGAGCTTTCACATTCATGAGCTTGAAAGTCTTCAAACCTGGCATTGAAATCACAGGCAAGACGTGTCAGAGCTTCCACATATGCCTGACAATTGAAATCCTCCACCAGGTCTTTCACTTCTTTGAGATTCGGAAAGTGGGCAAAGTTCTGGACATTGAATTGTCTGAGGAAGAGCCCCAGCTTAGTCTTGAAAGCCTTGACATGGCTGAATAGGTCGCCTATTTGCTTATCTTTCCCTTGCAAGTTCTGGTTGAGGGCGTTCAGGTGCTTGTTGATGTCGGCAAGAAATGCCACGTCACACACAAATTGGGCTTCAGATAGTCCAGTTTCACAACAATTTTGTTCCATAAAGTAGCATATTTCTGTGCGCAAAGAAAATACCATTTCCAAGACTTTGCTTTGCTTAACCATCTCACCTCCGTAAAGTAGCAAATGTCACTGTATTGCGCATCTGCTTTTTCAAGCAAAGTCTTGAATTGGCGATGCTTAAGTGCCTTGGCTCTGATGAAGTTGACATCTTCTATGACAGCTTTCATAACATTGTTGAAGCTGAGTGTCTTTGCAGTAAGTGCTTCTTGGTTTTTTATACAGTGATATTTCATCACATTGTCATTGTTAGACACCTCAGCTGCATGTTTTGCTATTATTGTGGCAGCGCCTTCACGTTTACCAGTCATTGCAGGAGCCCCGTCAGTCCTTATTCCAGCGAGCTTGTCCCATGGTAACTGCAGTTTACAATGGTGTTGATTGTTTCTTTGGCTATGTCCTTTCCAGTGGTATTTGATTTCATGGAGCAAAGCTGAATTAGCTCTTCGCTGATAACAAAATCATCAGTCACCTCTCTTACGAACACCAGTAACTGCGCAGTGTCGGATGCATCAGTGCTCTCGTCAAGGACAATTGAATAATTACAGAATGACTGTGTGCAGGTGGTGAGCTGCGACCTGCTTTCTGAAGACATTTCCATGATTCTTGACCGTCACCGTTTTTCTGGACAAACTTATTTCTTTGAAGTTATGTTCTTGCTTAGGGCAAACTGATTTGGCGCATTCAAGAACACTCTCCTTAAGAAACTCTCCATCTTGAAAGGGTTTGCAGCGCTTTGCAATTAGGTGAGCTACTCTATAACTTGCAGAAACAGCAGCAGCGTTTGAAGCTGAAGCGAAGAAACCAAGTGTTTTCTGTTGCCCCAGTTTTTCTTGAGCTCTGTAATTTTCATGTTCCTAATTTCAGGAGCCATTTCTTTGTAGGTATCCTTATGATGCGTGTCATAGTGGCGCTTCACATTGTACTCTTTGAATACTGATACAATGGTGCCGCACAAGAGGCAGTGTGGTTATCAATTATGTTCAACAAAGAAATAATCTGTAGTCCAAGACTCATTAAAACTCTGATTTTCACGCGCCACCCTGTGACGTTTGGAATGAGATGTTGCCATTTCGTAAACAACAATGTGTGCTTAATCAAATTGTAATGATTAGTGTTCAATATTAACACCTCCGTAACAAAACCAGATTTTATACTCATTACTATTACCACTATGCGGATTACAAAATACGGGGAATTCCAACGCTCGTTCCACGCTAACACTGTCAGACGTAAAGCTGAAGGGTAACTGTACTAATGTAGTAACAGTGTTGAATGATCGATCCTTATAAGGCAGGTTAAGATCAAACCAAATCAAAGTCAATAAGGGTTACGTCATCAAAGATCACACCAATTTGCAAAACGTTTGTGAATAGCTGATCACAAGTGACTGGTGATGATAAGCACGTTAAGGAACATCAATAGTGCCAATAGATTCTAAGCAGCTAGCTCGTTTTTGTGATGATGTAACATAGACTGATTTTTTTTCTTTTTCTTGAGACATCTCGCGAGCAGCAAAAAATTGCGGCCCGCTGGCCGTACGTTGACCCCCCAGCTGTAGACATATGTCCTACAATGATTGCTATATAGGCCTAGAATATCCAGCTTGGAGATGTTGGTTCCTGCCTCAGCCTGCTGTCTCTGCAGTAAGCTTACTCAATCATCTTCAGCTATATTTTCTTTCTTAAGTCTTTCCAGCACAGTTGTTATGGCTAGGACTAACATCATTTGTGAATATTGCTTCAAGACACTTCTATTATATGATTTTACAGAAATGTATTTGAAGTAATCACTCGGAAGGCATTGCCCATCAGTATGGTAATACCTCAATGCCATTGTACATCAGTATGACAGTATCTCAATACATAGTTATACGTATTGAAATAGTTAAAAAGGTTATGAAATGGAAAATTTTCATGTCTTGGAATGGTTTATCTACATTACTACAACACCATCCATGCACAACTTTCCGTAAATGCGGCTTCAAACGCCAGAAATTCGCTGTCAAAGTATTCCCTAGAGACCTCTCGAGCTACCACTCGTAAAAAAAATCAAAGCTGCCCACCGCAGTTCATCTGACGTCATCAAAGGAACCATTTCAGCCAAAGCCGACTCCCCGCTTTTTACCGATACGGCGTTATACAGTCTACTACATGCAACTACAACACTCTTCTCATCAATTGAAAATGTCTTCTCCCGAATCTTCCAAGGAAATAGGACTTCACCTCTCAGGACATTCGTAAACTTTGACAAACTTATTTTCTTGAGGAAGAAGAGGAGGAAATAGTTTTCGAGGGTGATGAAGATTTTCTTATCAATTGAGCCCTTGCAGAAGAATTGTAAAACGATCCCGATGGCCGAGAGGCGTCGCTGCCAATCGAAGTCCCAGAGCAGAACAGTTGGACTACCCTGAACCGAAACTGGTCGGTTGAGCATAAACAAAACCACCGTTATTAGGACCATCATATGATTTAAATTATCTCGAATGTCGATGATCCTGCTACTTAACTTCGTAGCGAAGCTTCTAGAATTTGTTACTTACAGTGCAAGGAAAATGTGACATTCTGTACAGTGCAACCCTATAGTACTAGTAGTGGTAACATGGGGTCTAGACCTATATATCTAATAGACGTTGTATAACAGGCTAGCCCGTGTAATTGTAAAATCACAACACAACGCCAGTTTTACCACAAAAGAAGCCTTGCAGATCTAGTATTGATTGTTCTAAAACCAACTGGCTTTAAGTTTTGTGTAAAATATTAGGTAACCAATAAAAAAATCGTCATTTGCTGCATCAAGGAGGCCTAGGCTATGGTCATAACAAGTAATTTGGCAACAGCATAGACCTACAGGCACTCGTAACATTGTGTATGTGTAGTGTTTTGAACGAGTCATGTTCAAATTCTTCGATTTCTGTCATCTTTTTGAAAAGAGTGCAGTAGAAATCCGTCTTCACTTGTGGTGGAGCAGCCTGCAACCACATATCGGCTCGGCATATTTAACAGTTACAAGATAAATTTACGTAAAAACATAACTCCAAACACCAAATCTCAATTACTACGGAGCACTGCAACAGTGTAATGTTGTGTGTTCTCAGACGTTTAAGAATGTAAACATAGCGTCTCGGAAGTTCCTCGACTGACGTCACGCCGCATTACCATAAATACAACAATTTTTAGAAAGTTTTTGTTACCCTCGAATTTTTAATCGTTTATTCCTCGAGGATTCAAGCTTCGTTTGACACAAACAGACTGAGGATCTCATGATTGTTCAAATCCATGTATCCTAACCTTAACAACACCCCTTCACAATCAAATGTTCTGAGGGCGTGGTGATTCTCTTCAAATGATTCCTGAGTATCTTATGTGTGTATTCTTGTATCCAATAAAGTGGATCTACAAACAAAGTACAAACTTCATCCAACATTTAATTTTGGAGAAATCTGGTTACAAAATTTTCAGACATTGACTTAAATTGTTGATCCCAGATAACCAATAAGCTGAATCCACATACCAAGTAGGAAGCTGAGCTTTACAGCGTTTACAAACCAGTGTCTTACATAACAATGCATACACATGCCATCACAATCATATAGATTCATTTGCCTTTAGCAAGAAATACAAAATGCATTGAAGTCTGAATGATGTAATTAGTTGCATCTATTAGGAATATGTGATTCCTTTCTCCTTATCATGCTAACAAGGTTTAAACAGATTGTTCTTTATTTCACTGACTTGAAGAAAATAGATTTCCAATAACATGAACATCAGAAAATTAACTTTTCAAAGGTTCCTGAACCATGCAGCATGGCTTATCATTCCTACACCATAAAAGAAACCATACTATGTTGTCTGTGTGTGTAATAGTCACAAAGATTATAAACTAATTTGATATACTTTGATATATTGCTTATCTGAATTCTGTCCTCCCACAAATTATAGCAGCTTGTCAGTTTATGCCCACTAGTCATGATCTTTAACCTCACACAAAACAATACGAGTGATCCACATATTAATATATGAAACATCCAAGTAACCCCTCTTGAGATCAGGTGTACAAACTTTGACCACTGCTGACATTAAATGACCTATGACCTGCAATAAAAATAGGCTTCCATACCACAATATGAGGTATAAAAAACTGATATTAAATTCATTTGAGATGCCATCCTTGAGATATACATGGTTCCCACTTTAACCATGGACCTCAAATGACCGTTGCGATCCAACTACTTAACCACATCCAAAGTTTGGTATTCATCCAAGCTTCCTTTGTTTGAGACACGGTGTTTATAGGCAAGGCGTCACATGAATACACACACACCATCATGATTGCAAAGCTTAAAATTTACATCAAAACCTATAACCAGCTCAAATGTGAAAACTTGACACTTAACTATAAATCATTGTGTACATCTAAACATCTCAACTTGGCCAGACTTCAGATCTTATAGCAACACATCAGCACAGCAAAACCTTTATTAATCTTTCATGTAATCGACAGTTTTTTTTTCTCAATAAATGCAGTAACTTCAGGCTAAAAATGAATATAAACATACACAGCATTTACCTGTTTTTTTTTAATTGGTTGGTAAAATAAAAAAGCTGCAATCTTACCTTGGAAGTAATTTTAAGAGTTGAAGGAGGGGGCATACCACTGACATAAACAGCTGTGGCAATCTGACAAAATAATATAATAGTACATTAATCTTAATCCAGTGTTGGCACATCAGATATGATTCAAATTTGAACTTTGAAGTGACATAAAACTTTAAAAGCAGCAGAAAAAACTTACCAATTAAAATGCATCAAACTGTAGCTTTCAGTATTCATGTGTGATATCTTAAACAACAAACTTATCACTTTAATCATCTGCAATTGATGTCCAACCTCACATGAAAACTGCTACAGTCACATGATCTGTTAATTCATTCCAATCTTAAATATCATTAAAATAAGAATTATAGGTGAAGGGAATCAAGAAGTCCATTGCTTCACCTCACTGTACTAATATTTGCACATTTACAAAAGGCTTGAGAAAACGACTAATGAATTCTTTTGATATGTTGAGATTTATTTCATGTGATGTCATTAATAATCTAGTCAGTTACAAACAATTTGACAAGGAATAGGAAATTGACAAATCTTCAGTGTTTTCTGGCCACAACAATGATATTAACATCAAGCCATGCATAAGAGCAAAAACTTACAGCATTGCCAACTAGAACATTTTCACCAACTGTAATGATGACACGCAGACCAAAGAGAGCATTCATTCCTTTAACCTGTGGATATATTAAAAATGAAAAGTTTGGTGTTCTGTTACATTACTTAGTAAGCTGTGCAACCAAATTAACATTATTTTGTGTGCAGAGACAGTGCTTAACTGGCTGATCAGTTACAGCAAATACAACTCATTACTACTATACCCACCGGCGGCGATTTGTTCCAAATATTGGGGGGAACATTTGCTTGGGTGCAGGCGCGTAGCAACTTTCATCCCCAAAATTGTTTGTGCGCTTCGTTTTTTTGTATATATATATGTATATATATATATATATATATGTATATGTATATATATATATATGTATATATATATATATATGTATATGTATATGTATATATAT
>JAIPMN010000441.1:0-19167 GCA_020650975.1 Apostichopus californicus
AATACCGTACTGGTATGAGCTCTGCACCATCGGTGCTCGCCTGTACTGGTAAGAGCTCTGCACCATCGGTGCTCGCAGAATACTGAACTGGTATGAGCTCTGCACCATCGGTGCTCGCAGAGTACTGTACTGGTATGAGCTCTGCACCATCGGTGCTCGCAGAATACCGTACTGGTATGAGCTCTGCACCATCGGTGCTCGCAGAGTACCGTAGTGGTATGAGCTCTGCACCATCGGTGCTCGCAGAATACCGTACTGGTATGAGCTCTGCACCATCGGTGCTCGCAGAATACCGTACTGGTAAGAGCTCTGCACCATCGTTCCTCGCAGAATACCGTACTGGTATGAGCTTTGCACCATCAGTGCTCACAGAATACCGTACTGGTATGAGCTCTGCACCATCGGTGCTCGCCTGTACTGGTAAGAGCTCTGCACCATCGGTGCTCGCAGAATACTGAACTGGTATGAGCTCTGCACCATCAGTGCTCACAGAATACTGTACTGGTATGAGCTCTGTACTGTCGGTGCTCGCAGAATACTGTACTGGTATGAGTTCTGCACCATCGGTGCTCGCAAAATACTCTACTGGTATGAGCTCTGCACCATTGGTGCTCGCAGAATACTGTACTAGTATGAGCTCTGCACCATCAGTGCTCACAGAATACTGTACTAGTATGAGCTCTGCACCATTGGTGCTCGCAGAATACTGTACTGCTCTGCACCATCAGTGCTCACAGAATACTGTACTAGTATGAGCTCTATACCATTGGTGCTCGCAGAATACTGTACTGCTCTGCACCATCAGTGCTCACAGAATACTGTACTAGTATGAGCTCTGCACCATTGGTGTTCACAGAATACTGTACTGGTATGAGCTCTGTACCATTGGTGCTCACAGAATACTGTACTAGTATGAGCTCTGCACCATTGGTGCTCGCAGAATACTGTACTGCTCTGCACCATCAGTGCTCACAGAATACTGTACTAGTATGAGCTCTGCACCATTAGTGCTCGCAGAATACTGTACTGCTCTGCACCATCAGTGCTCACAGAATACTGTACTAGTATGAGCTCTGCACCATTGGTGCTCGCAGAATACTGTACTGCTCTGCACCATCAGTGCTCACAGAATACTGTACTAGTATGAGCTCTGCACCATTGGTGTTCACAGAATACTGTACTGGTATGAGCTCTGTACCATTGGTGCTCACAGAATACTGTACTGGTATAAGCTCTGCACCATTGGTGCTCGCAGAATACTGTACTGCTCTGCACCATCAGTGCTCACAGAATACTGTACTAGTATGAGCTCTGCACCATTGGTGCTCGCAGAATACTGTACTGCTCTGCACCATCAGTGCTCACAGAATACTGTACTGGTATGAGCTCTGCACCATTGCTGCTCTAGTCTTGAGTATACATCTCTTCAGGGCTGCCTTAATATAAGAATAGAACAAACTCATAACTCTTTCAAATATGATTACTCTCTTGATATCATCATATATTACCATTAAAATGTAATATGTTCATATGTATAATATTGCTCTGTGTAGCTTATTTTGCAATGCACAGACCTGCCGTTGAATAATGCTCTTATCATATGAAGTACAAAGCCACTTGAAATCATTGGTTCATGTTTCAGTTGTCATAACATGATTCGATAGATAATAAGCCCAGTGGTTAAGATGTTTATTATTTTGGTTTCTTCAACAGGTGTTTGAAAGTGTTGTCACCATGGACATTGGGTTGAAGCATTTATCTTGGCTCCACATAGATAGAGGGCGCAATGTTCGTGATTGGCAGGTCGTAGAGTTTGGTGATATTCATCCGGGAAAGTATGATCCTGTGGCTTACTTTAAAGCTGTAAGTGTTTGGTCTGTTTTTATCTTTAGAGCTGTAAGTGTGTTGTCTGTTTTCATATTATAAGCAAGCCTCAGATATGTTTACCATATTGCAACTGAAGATACAAAATCAAATTATTGCAATGTGGGGAGTGGTCTACATTGAGGAGTTTCCGGAACCCTTTGTTCTTTGTTGGGAAAAAAAGTCAATGGAGTAGCCAAAAACCAAGAAATTGAGATAGCTCAGGAGTCAGGATGGTCAATAACTGTTACTATCCACAATTTGCTTTTCTGTGCTCAAATTGAAGTAGACAGATTGCCAAACTACTACAGAAAGACGTTTTTCCACTGTATTTATTACAAATTTGTTGGAACTACTGTACCTAATCATCGAGACTTTTTGTAAAGTTTTTAATTCCACCCAGTGGCTCACATAGAGGAAATATCCATCTATAGAACCCCTGAATGCATTATCTTAGCCCCCTTCCCCCAGTGCAAAAGGGGTGGTTGCACAACTGCTGTTTAAACTATTAACCTGAACTTCAGAATGACAATACCACTGTTATGAGAGGACACATCAGCTCAGGTTGACATGGTTGTATGAATGTGATTCAAACTGAAAGTATCTTTTGCATATACGATACAGCTGTGCACACTATGGTTAAAACTCCATACACATGTCAAAGATCAGTGTACATCCAGATAGTAAACATGTCAATTTAAACCACACATACAGTACCTCTGAATGTAGCTAAACTGTTTCTGTTGAAGCTGTGAGTGTACAACAGATAATAAACATGTCAATTAAAACCACACATACCTCTGAATGTAGCTAAACTGATTCTGTTAAAACTGTGAGTGTACAACCGATAATAAACAAGTCAATTTAAACCACACATACCTCTGAATGTAGCTAAACTGATTCTGTTGAAACTGTGAGTGTACAACAGATAACAAACATGTCAATTTAAACCACACATACCGCTGAATGTAGCTAAACTGATTCTGTTGAAGCTGTGAGTGTACAACAGATTGTAAGCATGTCAATTTAAACCACACATACCTCTGAATGTACTGTAGCTAAACTGATTCTGTTGAAACTGTGAGTGTACATCCTGATTGTGGTAGATCATCGTGTATGGTAAATGGTTTTGTTGCTGTGAGTGGATTTTTACCTCAAACACCAAGCTCTTCTTATTTGTTTTCCTAATCTGAAAGAAATCTTCATTATTTAAAAGTTTGGAACTGTTTCACTTACATTTTGTTCTTCTAGATGCAAAGAGTAGTGGATGAAATACCACGACCGGATCTGTATATTCTGGAACACAAGTCTTACGACAAGACGAGCAAAACTGCATATCACATCACGTTATTTATCAGGACATTAGAAAGCATCCTGTTTGGGATGCTGAATAGTAGCTTTGCGGACACTGGAGAGCTAGAGTGCGTGTCTTTGTCTCAACAAAGGGTGGGAAAGCACTTTGGTCTACTTGTTGGAACCAGAAGAAGAAGTGGCCAAGCCATCGTGAAGAAAATGCTTCAGAATTTTCTTGATATTGACCATGACCAGAAAGTTCTGATGCAGTTTAGGCCTGAAGACTTTGAGACTTTCGAAAATGCTAATAACTTTGAAAAGGAACTTTTAGCCAACTCAGTCCTGAAAGCAATTACTTTCTTTGATGTCATGATGGATAACAAAGAATTTTAAGCTCATTTAATGTTATGGTTTGACATTGTGGACATTGTATGATGGATTCCTACATCACCTGAAGCTACACATTGATTGTACACTAAGTGGTTTCTTGTTTCTCTTACTATCTTGACTATTTACAGCAGTTGTCCTGTGGTGCACATCATCATGTCTAGTAGACTTCTCTTTCAAGAGTGAAATAAGCTGATATCATTGTGATTGTCAGAAATTCTGTAAACATCTTATGATTGATGATATTTTGTACAATACAATTTCTGTTGTTTATTTCTAAGAAAGACTAATGGTGCAGTAGTACTTGCTGGGAATACAAAGATCTGATATAACAGTATTTGTGATTAAAAGTGGCTGGTGACAGATTACAGGAGCAAAACATAAATGCTTAGCTGTAAGAGCGTTTCATGCCATAACCCCTTATCAGTACATTACCAGACAGCAACTGTTCAAGTATCAACGTTGTTTGAATTAAACAGTCTTTGTGCAATAATTTAGCATTGGTAATGCTGTTGTAATGTAACAATTGTGTTTGGTGGAGAAATTTGTCAGGAATGGATGGAATCATTCATTATGCCAGAAGAGTCCCATATTTAATTAATTTCAGACATATTTGGAAAAAAAAGGTGTCTGATAGAATTAGTGCATTGAATGGATGATTTGGTGAGAAAGCTACCAGGACATTGTTTCATTTACAGTACCTGGTGTAGACATTTCACAGCAACCTAGTGAAACAGAGCATTTTGACCTCAAGAAAATCAAACTAATTCTGTGATATCAGGTATTATAATTCAATTTGTTTATGACTCTTGATAAGCCTGTGATTACACTTATATCATGCTGACAAATAAAATAGAATCAACAGTTTTCACTTCCAGCAGATTCATCCAAGTATTTTGTGCTATACAAGTAGAATGGAGTATTTCTTGTTGCACTTGAAGAAGGTTCAATCAACTGACTTTAGACTGAACAATGAATGGTGCTATTAACCGACAGGTACATCTCCTATGAAAGTGTTGAAGCACTATGATAATACGTGTTGATGTTCGTTTTGAACAGTTCTAGAAATTCTTTAGTATATCAACATCTGCTGTTACATTAATGTTTCAAACTAGCAATTCTTTAGTATATGAACATCTGCTGTTACATTAATGTTTCAAACTAGCAATTCTTTGGTATATGAACATCTGCTGTTACATTAATGTTTCAAACTAGCAATTCTTTAATATATGAACATCTGCTGTTACATTAATGTTTCAAACTAGCAATTCTTTAGTATATCAACATCTGCTGTTACATTAATGTTTCAAACTAGCAATATAATTTATGTACTAGACTATTTTACATGGTCAACCTAATATAAACAGCAAAGAACCGGCTTCTGTAATCCACTTTTCAACACCATCTTTGGTTTCCTTTTCATTGAAAATTGTTAGAGCAGAGATTAATTATTCAAAGGATACTGACCCAGTGCTCAAGCTTATAATGTTACAGAGATTTTCAGTGGTAGTATGATAATAATAGTTATGTAGATTTATAAAGTGCCACTCAAGGAAACCAGTAACTGCCCATGGCACTTAATGGTTGTTATGACTGTCTGGAATCACACCATATGAGTCATCACCATGTATGACATCATGGATCATTTTACTCTGCTGATGTAACAATTACAAACTTGGGGCTGGATTGTCTGGTAAAGTACATAATGATTTGTACTTTTGTAGGCCACTTGCTTGAAAATTCTGCTACCCAACAATAATCTGCAATTGTCACATAAACCATTATGGGTCTTCAGGTATTTGCAAAATATAATTGAAAAAGTCTGCAAGGATTATAATATCTGATTCTCCTCTCGTTTCATTCTATTCATAACCTAACAATGGTGGATTCAAACAAAGAAAGGAGCATCTTCTGTTAGAAACCTTCAAAGACATAAATTTCCAAATAAATACCATACTTACAGTACTTTTCAAAAAAAGTTATGAACCATATAAAAGTTACTTCATTCTCAAGAATTTCAACATTAGAGTACAGTAAAAGCACAAGGACATTAATTTTAAATATCAGACCAAATGATGTGACACACTATTAGATGTATGAATGTCACATGTGTCAGTGTGGTCTTAAGTGCAGTCACTTATGTAGATGACAGTAACATTGTACCAGAAATGTTACCCACTCACAGTATCAAAGAGGCCAATCCATGGAAGGAAAACGCTGCTTGCAGGAAGCATTATTGAATAAGTTACTCCCAAGATGTGATGGATGGTTCATTCTGATGACTCTTTCTGTTATCTGTAGGAGCCATCTATTATGAAGTGGCCCTGATACGATTGTTCAATCTTTCAGATGATACATAGACCTACAGAAGGGCCTTTAGTTTGCTCCATTCTCTCTGACATTTCTGGTCAATCATCATCTTCCAACTCTGCATCTACGTATCACCTTTTATCTTCCTTTGACTCTGTTGTTTTTTGGTCTTCCTTGTCCATGTCTCCAAAACCAAGATTGTCTAGAGGTTCTTTGGCCATCAAATCTCTGAGAAAAGATGGGAAAGACATTTGGAGGTTTCTTTAATTTAATCTCATATTCAGTTTAATCCTTGAGTGACAGTACATACATGTTGATGAGTTTGTTGCTTTCTGTTTGTTAATTGAGCCAACTGGCCTCAATCATTCCATAGTTCCATGAGCCCCTGTGTATATAAATATGACTCAGCAAAAAGTATAACATTTACATTAAACTTGCAGTAATATTACAGTGGACCTTCAAGATACTGTGTGGCATGTTTACTCATCGAGACATTCAACCTTGTAGTAACTGTGCTAGCATTGCCTGGACAGCCTAACTTTCATGGATAGGATTACTGATTGTCCAATAAACAAAATAATTAAATGCTCATTTCTAATTGTACAGAATTAGTTATTGAAGATCCAGCTGGGTAGGCCAACCATACTGTTCATTCTTGCTAGTTGTGACCATTATCAGAGAAATTCAGGAATTTCTGTGTTATACAACGAAATATCCAAGAGTGCAAGAAATGCATTTTGAGTGCAGAAAAATATGTGATGAGCATAAACATTTGGGGTGATACCGATGACTTTTAACAAGGTTTCTTAGAAGAAGTAACTACTTTTGATAGGACAGAAGAAACAAATGTCTCTCACCTATCCATTCTGCACTCTAAATATTGCTTAGACTCCATTCTACATTTGTGAGAATCGTAACGGTTGTTTCTTATACATTCCATGTATATTTCTTTAAACTTGCGGCATTCTCCTGAAAGAAAGTTTCACAGATGAACAAAAGTTGAATGAATTCCTTAACATGAAGTGCTCTGGTCCTGACTATTGAAATTGGTTCGCCATTAAAATGTCACAATGAGTAAAGTGAAGAATCCAGATTGACAAGAGAAATTTAGAGAATGAAAGAAGAATCCAAAACAAAAGAAATCAACAATGTACTTTCACCCTACAGTATTATTAAATGCTATGGTAGCTCTGATCTCATGTGCATTATATTTCTATTTAAATCAATGAAATCACTACGTGCTGTTATCAAAGCAGCAAAAGAAGTTTTTAAACCTACATTAAATGCCCTCAAAACCTGCTAACTTCTAGGGTCAAATAAAATAAAACTGTTAGCAAACTGCTTAACCACTAGAGAGTCTGTGTAAGAGAATGTGTAAAAGTAAGTTGGTCTGACGTTTCGATCCTAGCAGGATCTTCTTCAGAGGCTAAATGACAAGTGCCACTTCTAGCGTGGTGAGATTGAGAAGCTGAGGCCTTTTATGGCAGGTAATTACATCCTTCAGTGGGTGCATTCATCCTAATTAGGAATGTTAGATCTCCAAACCTGAATAGCATCCAGTACTCAGGAGGAAGTGTAACCATCTCCTTTAAAAATCTATCCACAAAATCCTTTCAAAATATGACAGATTTCTCCTAAACATACAAAGTATATATTGCCTTCTCTTGTATCCTCATTACACTGCCTAGAATGTACATTGTATACATTAGCAAGGTCCAGGCATTCCTGATTTCTGGGGTAAGTCTCTGGATTTGATGCACTGTCTCTGATTAGAATTGTTCATGGAACAGTCTCTGGATTGTTTGTACTGTCCCAGGGATGCACTTAAGCTGTGTTTGCTCATGTTGACAAAGTAAAACTTTACATTACATTGAGGGTGTTAAGACTCACGCACAAAGAAACGTCTCATGCCGGAAATCTGACCTAGTTTCGAATGAGGTGTGACAGAAGTGTTAGACACCACCATCGATCCCAGAAAATACACACACAGCTTGCTACCGTCGGCAATTAGACACTAGTGTACAGTCAATACATACAGCTACGGTCAATACCCACAACACAGTGTACATAGCAGCGTGGACATCTCAGGTCTAGATAAAAGATAACAAGGTATCACGTTTCATTACTGTCTGCATTTTGTAGCGACAAGAAGAAAACGTCATTTGCAAGCAACGGAAAGTTAACTTTTTCAGAGCGCGGCACGTGGTTTGGGGCGAGTCTTCAATGCCTTTAAGTTCATTCACGTGTCACAGATAAAGGCAACCAAGATCACTGAATAAATTTTCATAGCCTGTAATTCACATAGGAAGCCAGCTGTACTAAGTGGTAAAGAACAAAACATCCAGGAACCTTTAAGTTTTTAAAATTACATTTTTAATTAATAATGAATACTTTACTGGATGAGATGTTCTATACTTAGGCATCTGACAATCATCCACCATTTAAATGAAGGAACCATACACTGACACACACGCAAAATGTCACATAAGAGAAATAGGGGGGGAAAAGGGTATTATCGGCAAAATGTTCACCCTAGAAAGAATATCTGCATCAAGTTCGTTAACATACAACTTAGTCTTACTCTTAGCAAAAAGTTAAGATCTGGGCACCTGGCTGCCTAAGTTACACTAGGCCTTGCTAAAAACACTAACGTAAGGCCTACTTAGCTTACCCTCGTGGTCAAGTGGAAAGCTGCCTTTATCGGGAGGTTTTGGCTTGAAACTCTTTTGACTGAAGTTCATCGCTGTCGACATTTTGAGCAAAAAGCGTTATTAGTAATACTAATATAATAGTGCTCGCTATGCTGGTGGGGAACTAAGTAAGGCTTCCCTAGTTCTCGCAAAACTCGCTGTATACTGCACTACACAGTTCCTCGATTACTTCATCTTGTTACATTACGTTCCATGCAATTGGTCAAGTTCCTGACAAAATAACATTTTTAACCAATTAGCAAAGAGGTTGCTATGAGATGTGGAGGGAAATCCCCATCTGCTAAGTCAGTTTTTGCTTCCACCTTTTGCCACCTGTGTACAGGCAAAATATTATATGTTACCACATAACTGCATGCAACGATGCACGTGTATTTTTTTTAAGTGGAAAGCTTGTTTTTGCAAGTTCTGGTAGCAACTTAACTCTGCGTCGCGGAACCCATCGTTACCGCAGCTCACGTAAAACTGTTGTTGTTGAGCAGTAGATTTAAGTTTGAGCCTGTAAAAGAACTGTACGTTTGTAGCTCTATAAAGTTGAAACATGGATGGGTTTACAAAGTATCATGCCAACAGCCCACATTCTTTAGACGCCATAGGAAGGGGGATGATGAAGAAGCTGCATCCACTCGAAGTCAGGATACCTGATTGCCTTTGCTCATTTTCAGGAGATCAATTGGTACTGACCCAAGGCCTAAAAGTTAAAGTTGGAGTGACTTCATAGGAAAATAACAAGCTAGCCTAGGCATACAGTACTGTAGCTCGGCTAGGACTAGGCTAATGAAAAATTTCTGATGATTTTATTGGCTCATGCTCCCAGGAATCTGTGCAAATATTTTAAATAATCCTTACTCATCATAAGCAAAGCTGTTTACAGAGCTTCGATCACTGTTCAGGCTGATTTTACACTGGAGACTGTGATTGGCATATTGAATGCATGGTTATGCACAAATGATAAAATTAGGACATTTGTCACATATTTCTACATAGTTCTACATATCTTAAAATGAAATAGGATATACCAGGTTGAAGCTACAGTTTCTTTTGGGGCAGGCAGGGATTGAAGAAATTGTATCTATGATCAGAAACTTCTTGGAAACACATTAAGATTTCATCAGTTAGCCAAGTATTCTGAAATTTATCTGTGCCTTTGTTACGGCTAGACAGCTGAGATCCGTGCATTGTTGCTGGTATGCTACATGTGCACAGTGTAGTAACAAGTTGTGAAATTTATTCTTCCAAACATCTTTAATCATTCACAACAATATCAAAGCACTTCATCAGAAATGCTATAAAGATGGAAAAGTGAAGCAAAGTCAATCTCAAACCAAGATAAAAAACAATAAGATAGAATACCAATGTCTGTAACACACTTATCAAGGGATTGAGATCAACTTGATCAAGGGGATTTACATCTTCCCTGAGGCTAACTTGCTTGTCTGACTACATTTAGTAAAAATAGTGGCATCCTCCCCAACTGACCTGTACAATAAAGCCACAGAGATGTTGCATTGGTCTGTACTGACCTGTACACTAAAGCCACAGATATGTTGCATTGGTCTATATGACCTGTACACTAAAGCCACAGATATGTTGCATTGGTCTGTACTGACCTGTACACTAAAGCCACAGAGATGTTGCATTGGTCTGTACCAATAGGCCACTAGTTGCCACCCAGATCACTGTAAGACTGGATGTTGACTTCAATCAAGGGCTATGTCTTGATTTAGGTTTTAACAAAGAAATCAGCTACAATGATGTATCATAGTTGACATAATAACATCAAATTTCCATTCAGTAGTCATTCATGTGCAGTTACAGCAAAACATGATAAATTGCAGAGCAGAGTACAGTAGGTGTCAAAACATGATGTACTGGATATTACAGCACACAATGTATTATGTAATGTACAGATCATTTCCATAGCAACCAACAGTACTGGAGACTTTACCTGTCATACATTTAGAAACTTCCAATGCTGGTATACAATCAAGAACGTGAAGATAAAGATAGACTTTGATGATAGAACTACAACCAAATAAGAGTTTGCAGCTTGTTCTATAGACCACCTGCAATATTGGTACCAGATTGTGGTCAGTACTCTATACAGGGTTCGGCCGCTAACTTTTCATTCTCACAAAATTACAGTGAGTACAAAATTTACAAAGAAAATATGCTTGACACATTACTCATTGTAAAATTGTTTACATTTTGACAATGATATAAACACACTGAATACTTATTTCATATTTACAGCCCAAGCTACCAGCTAGAAGACTCAAGACCAAGGATGGAAGGACTGTGCGGGGAGCCGGGAGGGGAGGTCAGCCATCGGTCAGCTCCACATCTCACTCATACTTATCACGTGAAAGACTAATTGGAAGAAGTTTAGACGCCAAGAAAATGGATATCAAGGAAGGAAAAGGTTTCATCTTGGAAAAGTTTCTTGGTCAACAAGCCCATAATTTCAATGTGAAAACCAAAAACACTTTTTCTCAATCTTCTGGACACTCTCAAAGAACTTGTCCTCCAAGAGTCCAAACAAATCACTCTGAAGAATGGCCTGGATTGGAAAGAATGGAAACTGGATCTAACGCTCACGCAGTTGATAGTATTGGTAGGACTATTAACAAAGATAGAAACAAACCGATGAGAGACAATCATCAGGCAGAGAGTTTAAGCTCTGCTTCTGTTGGTTACATTTGCAGGTCTCATTCTGAGGAGCTTCTTGATAGTTCTGCTAAGTCTGATAAACCTCTTGAAGAGAGGAATTTGGAATTTAAACCAAACAGGACATGTGAGCTTGACCCCAGTGAGGGAAAAGGTACTCATTCTTATGTTGAAAACAATTGTACGTACAATATTGCGAGTACCGTAGAGGCTATCAAATCTGGTAACATTGAGGGTAATGCCTTGGAATCTAAAAGTGAAGAATCTTCACCGCTTGAGAGATCTAATGAGCGTGGGAAGAATGCAAGAGATACTGGACAAGATACAGGAAAAACTGAGGTATCTCTTAGTACTCTATCTAAGGGAATCAGTAAAACAAATGAGAACGCAAGAGATACTGGACAAGATACAGGAGAGACTGAGGTATCTCTTAGAACCCTATCTAAGGGAATCAGTAAAACAAATGAGAATGCAAGAGAGACTGGACAAGATACAGGAGAAACTGAGGTATCTCTTAGTACCCTATCTAAGGGAATCAGTAAAACAAATGAGAACGCAAGAGATACTGGACAAGATACAGGAGAAACTGAGGTATCTCTTAGTACTCTATCTAAGGGAATCAGTAAAACAAATGAGAATGCAAGGGATACTGGACAAGATACAGGAGAAACTGAGGTATCTCTTAGTACCCTATCTAAGGAAATCAGTACAACAAATGAGAATGCAAGAGATACTGGACAAGATACAGGAGAAACAAATGATCAATTAGGAGAGGAAATATTTACTGATGATAGTAAAGAGCCTTCACAAACTGAGATATCAAATAGTGCGGGAACAGAAAATGAAGTAAATTACAGACTACTTGGAAAACAAGAAGAGTTTGAGGCCGGAGATGTAAGTCATACTGTTTGGCGTTATGTTTGTGTGTTTGTTTCAACTTCAAATATTCTTTATAACTTAACAATGAAAGTGTTACTAGGAGGTGGAATCATATTGTCAAGATATTCTTGATCAGGGTTTAGAATGTTTCCCAGGTTGAGATTTCCACCAGATGGCATCTGCTGGTGTTCAAATTAGTGGAATAGATACAATGCTGTGTTGAAGCCTGAAAGATACTGTAGACAAAAATAAATAATTTCCCAATGTTTATATTACTTATTGTTTAAATATTACTTTGCTTGTTGTCTATTGTATTTCATTGTTCACTGCCTTTCCTGGTTGATAATGTATCCCACTGTAGGACCCTTTCTCCATTGGACATTCACATTTATGAAAACTATCATATTTCAATCTGTTTTCAGGTTTTGCCTTTATCAGGTCCAAATGTGCTCCAAGTTGAAGGTCTTCCTGAAGAGATTAAAAATGAAGATGTGAGTGATCTCTTCCTCAGCTGCGGAATGGTGACAGCGTGTAAAGTACTCCGAGATGCGGATACAAAACTATGTATTGGAATAGCTTACGTAAGGTAAGTGAGATGTTATCTCTTCACAACAAGTAGGATAAAGATGGCAGTAATTCTGCTAAATGTGCCAGGCAGACCTGCTAGATCTTTAACGGTGATATTTAAAGTTTGTCTTTGCTTAGAGGAGCTTTTAGAGTTATTTGAGTTAATTATGAAGAAAAGATATATATATCCCAAAGAATTTCTCGACATTTAAATTAATCTTTCATTGTTTTTTTGTTTTTTGGAAGGATTGCAGGGAAAAAGCTAGGGGTGGGATGAGAGATCTCATGGACAACTTGAAGACCATTGCTCTCTCAATTTGTCATTGGTGCTGTTTGTAATTTAGGTCCTTGAAAAACTCAAAGGATACAAAAGAAAGAATATTTATAAATTAAATTCTTATATCTTAATATTATGCAATATTCACTTGGACGGGCATTATTGATGTGTTGGATACACTTTTGTCACATTTGCTTTCAGCTTCCTTCAAAGTAGACAGTTTTCATTTGACATTCAATGTTATTGCAAATGTGTGGACTTCTGAAGTTCATCCCAGCTGCCTCACGAAAGAACTGAACAACTACTGTACAGTACTTACTCTGCGATTGTATGTCAGCTTTGGTGCAAAATCGTTCATTCAGGACTTTTATTATCTACAATGCATTCTGTAAATACTGGTCAAATAAGTTCCTCAAACACAATTTTTTTACTTTCAATTCCAGGGGAAAGTATGATTTCTTTATCAATAATTTTCAATGTTGCTATGTAAAATATTTTGGATGGAGGATAACCGAAGTGATGCTTCTAATCTTTGAATTTTAAATTAAATTTGCTCTCAAAAAGGTAAATCATGCTGTAAAGTTGTGCTGAATTGAACTCCAGTTGCGAAGAGAAACTTCTTCCTAGGTCGTCTATGTTAGGAATGTTAGATTTGATATAATTGTTTATGCTAGTTATAGTTCTGCTAAACTGAAGCTTAACCTTGACCAGCCCTCCATTGCTAACCAAAATGTTGACCACAGTGCATAATTTGTGAGTCACCAAATTAAAATTCTATCCATCAATGGGGAGTTGGTGAACATATTTGTTGGTACTATATATGTACATTGAGTAAAGGAAAAGTGCGAAAGTTTAAAATCTGATTTTTTTTATCCTAGCACAATTTTTGTCAAAAGCAGCCTGCCTTTGGAGAAGTTCTTGCTAGGGTTGAAATGTCAGGTGGTGTAACTTCTATTCATTTACCTATAAAGACCTTATGCAGTACTAGATTTGCATTTATAACAATACTTGCTTGAAGGTGTAAACCTATCTGTGGTCAAAGCTGTACATATGCTCGTCAAAGCATTTAGCCTTTAGACCCTGGAGACTACGTTCAATACTTGCTAGATGTTGCTAATTACTTTAAGAATATTTTAATTTGCAGACTAGAAGAATCGTCAGCTTGTGCAATGGCTGTGTCATCCTTTAACGAAGAACCATCGCCTTTCACTGGTACGTTTAGTTCAAGTTATCACTTAAAGCAAATCCTTGTATTTGATGAAAACAACGAAAGTCATATACTTGTTCTAGAGATGGGATATGTCTTAAGTGGAGGTCATAGTTATACCTCTAGAGCTGAATTACAAGCTGCTCTTAATTGACCGATCTTACTTGTTGCTATTTCAGCTGACCCACCTAGTTGGAATGGTGTTCATTTAATTTGGAATTTTTAAATGTGCTTTCCAAGATGACTCAAACAATTAAATTCACCCTGTTTTTTCATGCCTTCACTATAAAGTAATCACTTTGTGCCACATATAGACAGATTTTTCCATCAATATAAAATATTAAAGAATTCTAAAATTTAAAAAGTTACAATAATAAAACAAATTAATGTCTGAATACACTTTGCAGTTTGTTTTCCTCTTTTTGATTGCAACAGTGTGAAGTTATGAACTTTATACATGGCAAGGATATGACCAATATTCATGCAATTAAACTTACATAGGTTAAATGTTTATTATTACACCCCCCCCCCAAATTCCATTTCAAATTGTTGTTTTTACCATTTTAGTAGACTACCTTTATGTTTAGTTTCATGGTTTCCATTGGTAAATACCATGGTTTAATCATTTACCTGTGGATGAAAGTTTTAAAAACCTGTTAATTCAAAGGCTTTCAACCCAAATATGTGATGCAATAGCTATAGTATTCCTGTACATGTTGCTATTACATGGTTGACAGAATGACTATATGATTTATTTAATTCTAGTTAACAGAAGAGAATGAAATCAGCTGTAAAGACTGTCCAATTACCCACAGCAGTACTATAACCTTCAATCCCATAGGACATTCAGTCTATTGTAAACCGTGTACATATAAATCAAAAGAGCGCCACCTACTGTATTCAACATGCCCTCTGCTGTGTAACCAGATTCTTTGTCCAGATATTTTCACAAATAGTGGAAAACAAGGTACAATGATGTCATTATTTTGTGATTAAGTGTTATTAGAATAAGGATTATCCAGTGAAATAATATTACCATCAGAATTAAGAACAACAGGGAACATGTTCTGAGAAGTCATCATCTTTTTTTTAACTACAAATACAATTATTTAAAGATACATAATCTGTACAAGTAACTTAGTCATTGCTCTAGATAGCTCAAGCAGGTCAGGAGGGGTATGAGCTAGGGGAAAGGAGGGGACAAGTGCCTTATATGGTATTGAATCTGTGTGTGTTCTGTTTTTTTTAACCAAATCAGATACCATACACAGCCAACTGTGGGTCTACTTGCGTCTTTTAAGCAGATCTAGCTAGACTAGCAAAGCATCAGAGCTGAAATTACAATGACCATTATTGAATGGTGGGTTGTATTCCATTGTATCTCTTTGGATGACAAGAAAAAAATTCAGTTGCAATCGTAACAGTTTTGTTCATAGCAATCAAATGATTGTAAATTTAATAGTTTTGTTCATATCACTCATTTGATTATAGCTCTAATAACACTCATATTGAACAATGCTTCATAATTAGCTACAAAATATGTCAATTTTGATGAGAAGATAAGCACAAACTTGTTTTATAATAAAAATTAGACTTATTGTTGGAGAGAATAGCAAAATTTTCATTAATAATTAACTGGATTCATGTTTTCATTCTTGTCAGTACAAGTGTGACTAGACACACACAAAACAGGAAACAATGCACTGACCTCATAACTTCTGTGGCTTTTAAGTCACAGAGTTTAATACACAAATACATAGCGTCTTGATGGTTACTACTCAGGTTTATTATTGTATACAACAATTCCAAATTCTTTCATGACTTTGATGTACATCCTGCGACTTTCTTGTCTTCATTCATGAAGAGCTTTGTTTTAATATACTTGGAGTTCAGACAAGTAAATTACTTCACATGTGGTTACAAAGTTTCAGTTTTATGGGACGTTGCTTTGGTGATTCTCACGAAGTCAACCCTGTGTAATAATAATATGTATTAAATCTCTGATTCAACTCTAAAAGGAGAGATACTGTAGCTATGGTTAGACTGGTGATTGATAATAGAATGGCAGTACTCTGTGAAGTATATGCAATGTGACTACTGGTTAAATTTAGGATTTGCACCTTTGCGGCAAGTATCATATGCAGACTTGCCTACTTTTCTGGTTCTACCAGGAACCTCTCGGTCTTAAGAAAATGTCACAGTCCCTGGATTTTATGTGTTAATATCAATTCAAAATTTCCTAAATTGCAATCACAATTTGGCTGCACTTATGATTTTACCTACATTATGAACATGGAGAAATTCCACTTTCTATTTAGGAAACAACTGCAATACCTTCATATGCCATTTTGTTGAAGGTCATTTGAGGTCAGGTGAAAATATTAAATAACAAGTCAACATAGATCATGAAAGCTAAAGCCATTCTGGGTTTATGAAGACTAAAGGTCATTTGAGGTCAATAGAGGTCAAAATCTAATATCACATGCTTGTAAGATACAGTAGTTTAGTTTAGTTGAGAGACCCAAGGATCAGGAAGCCTTAAAGTAGCTTATTTGAGACCCTATCCATGTTAGATCAGTCATTAGTCAAACCTTGGAATCTTGCATGCTGTCTAAACTATTAAATTTTCTCATATGAAAGTATGGCAAGGGATCGTTCAGCCTTTTGGCTTTCTGGTTAACTCAAGTTACTGTTGGGGGTATCCAGGGCCCTGGTGCTGTTTGGAGGCTGGAGGGGCATGGCCACCCAATAACTTTCACAGCAATGATTTCACACAGAGACGGTGTCACCATAGAAGGCAATCTTAAAACCAGTGAACAATGGTCTGAGTTACGGTCCTCCCACACACCCTCCAGCCCCCCTTCCCTCCCCCTCCCATTTCAAACTAGATTTGGATCCTTGGTGCAGTAATGTAGCCCTGATCGAGTATACCAAAGAATGCTTTGCATCAAAGCAGTCATGATTTGAAGGATGATAGTGACAGTATTACTAGGGAGCTGTAATTAACTAAACAGAGTTTCCAGTATGACTAATTGTAATGTGCTAAATGCTCTCTGCTTGTGAAAGAGGAAGTAAATCCAACAACTCATGTTTTCCAAGAATATTCAGACTTGGTGGTTATAGAAACCACAGTGTCGATCACAATTTGCATCACAATGGGTAATTAGCAGGTAACTAACCATTCATAATTGCTTTCAGTATAGTATTATAATAGATCATGAGACATATGGGAAAATCCTGAAACTTGAAATTATACCGCATTCCCAGGTTTCTTATAACCATTGTTCTCATTTTGTGGGTTAATTGTGTTTTTTTTATAGATGCTATAGTTTGTAAAGAACACTTCTGCAATCCATTTATAGTTTGATCATAAAAAGCTGCTTTGTGAGAATTATTCACCAGGATGCTTCAAGGACACATTTATTGTGTTTTGTGATCTTAGTAAAGTATAATGACTATAAATAGAACTAATAAGGTTGAAGGTCATCATATTTCCTGCACATAAAAAAGAGAAAAATGCTTTAGGGTAGTGGTGAACTGGTAGCCTATGAACTATTCCCATGACATGTCATTGTTAACAGTCATACAATGCTTAGCCTCAGGCTCTTAAATGCATAGCTTGAGAAATGTCATGTGACATTACTTCACATGCATGTAGAGCACCTCATTGGTTGATGTGACATGATGCACTTTTGTGTACTCTTAATGATTACTTGGCCAAACATGTATACATTCAATTCCTGTCATAAATCGAGTGCATTAAATCCCATAAACTGTAGCTTACTTTACATCTTTACAACTCAAGGAAGTTTTATTACTTTACTGAAAAATCAATATAGAATGTTCAAGTTACTGGTTGAGTTTCATGAAGTCAAGTTTTCCAAACCTGATATGCAATCTCCAATAGTTTATCCTGTTTTGATACAAACTCTATGAGGTCTTTTTTTCTTTGCAAAGTGTGGTGCAACCATTTGTCTTATCATTTGACAACAGTAACAATTTAAGCCTTTGTACATAAATAAGGCTAGGCTTAGCTATATCTGTTATATGAACATTGTGATAGGCTTTAGTTATGGTAATGGAAAGTTCCTTCGTTGATTATGTGATCTTTTAGCTGTGACAATGCAATAACCTGCCACTACAGTTTGCCTCAATGTATGCAATGCTACAAGGGCTTTTGACATGTAATGTTGCAGGCTGGTGTTATGTTTTAGTTCATAATGTTTGAAAGTTGTAAGACAATATACATGACAGTTTATTGCCTCCTGTCATACTTACATAATTGAGCATAAATAATGTGTTATTAATAACTAAAATAAAATTAATGAAATAATATCATACAGTAGCAAGTACTTTTTAAGAAAAATATAAACTGTTACTTGATAATCATTTGATAACAACTAGAATGCATCATATTATTTGTACCAAACTTAACAGTAGCTTTCTTCTGAACAGTTCTTTGCTAGGATTTTTAACTTTCAGGATCATTCGTAAGGAAATTCTACCAACTTCAAGTTGTCCAAGTTTTGAAGAAGTTTTTCAGTGTTTGTTTCTGTGTTAGGTCTGTCACATCCAGAAACTCTGTGTCAACTGGGTGAACACAGCAGGCTATGCTGTAAAGTTATACATACATGCTTCTGGTTTTGGCTTATTTTGAAAGACCAACATATCATGTATACAACAAACAGTTTATTTGAACAGCTGTTTGAGATAATTGAAAGCCTCACAAGGATAGGAAATGAATTTAATTTTCATCCCTGTATTTGTCAACAAGGGTCCCCTTGCAGCCATTTCATAACAGAAATAAACAGAGCTGTGACAACAGGTGTATCTAGACAGGTATGGGATGGGGATACAATTGGTTTACTAGCTCTAGGTCAGGTATAGACAGGTTGGAGGAGAGAGAGAGAGGCAGAGATGTGATCAGAGGTGTATCTAGACAGGTATGGGATGGGGATACCATTGGTTTACTTGCTCTAGGTCAGGTATAGACAGGTTGGAGGAGAGAG
>JAIPMN010000442.1:8663-20392 GCA_020650975.1 Apostichopus californicus
CCCCCCCCCCGCGTCCCCCCCCCCCCAGTGAAATAAAATAGAAATGAAAGTCGGTTACAGTCCACTGACCATAATTTAACTGTTCATTCTATCCTTTCTGAGGATAGTAAATGTCGCCCTCTTCATTACAGCCCTCCCCCCGTTCCCCGCCAATTGCAATACTCGGTAGGTTCATCGATCTAAAGTGATTTAAGAAATAAAATGAACAGCAACGTACGTCTCAAAGTTTTCCTTTATTTATGACTTCTTCATTAATTTGTGTAAAAACCCAAATCCCCTGGATTCGTGCCTGGACATTATAACATCTTAATTGGGTGTCTCTACTTATCGTTATTATATATTCACACCAATTGGTTTTAAGTTACTAAGGGGTAGGTTAATTATGAACGACATGACTGAGTATTTCTTTTCGCACAAGCAATTGAAGAAATTCCTGATCAACTCCTGACAAGCGCAACAATTGCCGCCCGATTCTTATATGCAAATAAAGCATGACAGTGTAATGCAGGGTCATATATATTTATTCCCAATTTATTCTGTGTTCAGGTGTTATATGTATACAGATATGTTGTGTGCAAGTGTATCTATTAATATAAAATAAAAATAAAAAATTGTTATTTGAAAAGAAACAAAATATCCTATTGAAAGTATACGTATATACGGTATAGATTACTTTATATTTCACTTAACTTATCTTCTAGTTAATAAGGTTTCGAAAATATTAATCCATTTAAAGACAGACGGAAACCAATAGAGGCATTTTGTCATATCATGAGGTACATACGTGAAATATGTTTAAAGAGGTGCGTTTTCATGTCTTGGAATGGTTTATCTACATTACTACAACACCACCCATGCACAACTTTCCGTAAATGCGGCTTCAAACGCCAGAAATTCGCTGTCAAAGTATTCCCTAGAGATCTCTCGAGCTGCCACTCGTAAAAAAAATCAAAGCTGCCCACCGCAGTTTATTGACGTCATCAAAGGAACCATTTCAGCCAAAGCCGACTCCCCGCTTTTTACCGTACGGCGTCATACAGTTTACTACATGTAACCACAACACTCTCCATTGGAAATGTCTTCTCCCGAATCTTCCGATTCCGAGAAAATGGGACTTCACCTCTCAGAAACTTCGTCAAGCTTTGACGAAAATGATTTTCTTGAAGAAGAAGATGAGGAAACAGTTTTCGAGGGTGATGAAGATATCGGTGTTTTTTCCATATCAATTGAGCCCCTTGCAGAAGAATTGTAAAACGATCCCGATGGTCGAGACGCGTCGCTGCCGATCGAAATCCCCGAGCAGAACGGTTGGACTATCCTGAACCGAAACTAGTCGGTTGAGCATAAACAAAACCACCGTTATTAAGACCATAATATGATTTAAACTATCTCGAATGTCGATAGTCCTGCTACTTAACTTCGTAGCGAAGCTTCTAGAATTTTGTTACTTACAGTGCAAGGAAAATGTGACATGCTGTACAAGTGCAACCCTATAGCACTAGTAGTGGTAACATGGGGTCTAGACCTAACTAATAGACGTTGTATAACAGGCTAGCCCGTGTAATTGTATCATCCAACTGTTACGTAAATTCATAACAAAATAAAATAAAACTGTTAGCAAACTGCTTATCCATTAGTGAGCCTGTGTAAGAAAATGTGTAAAAGTAAGTTGGCCTGACGTTTCGATCCTAGCAGGATCTTCTTCAAAGGTTAAATGACAAGTAACTCACTTGTCATTTAACCTTTGAAGAAGATCCTGCTAGGATCGAAACGTCAGGCCAACTTACTTTTATAAATTCATAACACAACGCCAGTTTTACCACAAAAGAAAAATTCGACCCAATATAAGATAAGATATATTCCAGTGGTAATGCATATCTCGTTACGCAAGGCTCTCGAACGTTTAAAGAAATGTTATCATATAGCAAGCATGCCCCTGAATTACAACAAATATGTTCCTAAATGGAGACGTTGAAGGGAATGTAGTGATGTGCGGTGCTGGACTGCACTTCTTTACTTCATTTCAACTTACGATTCCAACTCTCAAGGGTGAAGCTAGCCAGTGGTAAGGGGTTGGATCAAAGGCTAGCTTATTTGCCAATTGAGTCTGCAACTGACCACAGGATCACTATGTATTATAATATGTATGTGAAAGGAAATCCGTGTCAGTTATAGACTATAGCAAGGCAATTAAAGAAACAATATTTATTATGAAGAAAATTAATAAACAGTGCATAAGTTACTTTACCGGCATTTGTTTCTTGGCATGGTTTAAATGCACATCAGGTCAAGGTCACACGGATTCTCCCAAAATTTATTACCAAAAAATACAAATGCTACTCCACCCCTCTTATACACTCACAAATTAACACACGGAAACTTATCAAACAGAGATTGACATTAACGATTGACGATTAACGATTGATAATAAACTTGACTATAATTATATGACCATAACTATCTGACCAATTTCTAAGGGTTCATCTAGCAGAGTTTGGAAGCAAAATAACTGAACCATCTCCTCTAGACGAGCTCACAAACCGGAAGTGTAAGTCCTGGAATGATATAATTCATTTCAAACAGAAGTGATAGAGTTATAAATACAAAAAACAGAAATAGTAGTACAATCCCGAGCTTGCAATTTAACTTAAATTTTAAAACTGTGATGGATGCTACCAACGCTATGACGTTTAAGAGGAGCAGTACAGATATGTATAAAATAGCACCACTGTATATGGTTACCTTTGAATTGAACTTTATGATCACTGTTTTAATAAACCAAGGAACGCCGAGACCAATTAGAATGTCGAAGATATTGCTGCCGATAGAGTGAGAAACAGCCATATCCCCAAACCCTTCACGTGCAGCTATTACGCTTAATATAGTATCCGGGGTACTGGCGCCGGCGGCGAGTAACGTCAGTCCCATTATGGTGTCATGAATACCGAGTTCATATCCTATAGTGCAAAAAACATAAAGAGAAAATACTTATAAGTAAAAGTTGGACAACTACAGGACAGGGTTGCCAATTTTTCTGTAACGCAACCGGCCAAATCAGGTGAACAGACGTAATTTATGACAATTGACTCTGTGTATTGCAGGTGGGTTGGTGGGTCTTAGTTGGTGGGTCTACGGTTGAACTTTAGGCAGTGAAACGGGGCTTTGAAACGGTAATGGATGGGAAAATCCAGAACAGTGAAAAAAACATCCATGCCTCCACCGGGATTCCTACCCGGACCTCCCGCTTTCTATGCGAACATCCTAACCAAGTAGGCTGTGGACACTGATTGTCTGTACAGAGGTTCGAAACCAGTAAGGAAAGGTCGTTAATCTACTGAGACCAGCATAATAGTTATTGCCGATACTCAAGCACTTCCAAATATCGCCATAGCGTTTATTACTTACCGATGACTGTCACCATCCAAACTAAGATAAAAGTAAGAAAACCGATCCATAGCAACGCGATCACGAATGTAAAAGGATAACATCGACGCCATGTTTTCTTCTTAGGATCGGGTATGGTTAGGTAAAAGGCAACAAACATAGGTAAAGATATCAACCAAGGTATCATGCGGGGGAGAGAACTTGGAACGTCGAACACAGAACTGTCTTCTTCGCCTTTGTTGTTGTTTGGATCGAGATGGTTCTCTAATTTTCCTAAATAGTAAAAAAGATATAAACATTATATAAATCTCATTATGCGTCAAGGGGTGCAACAACGTTAACTCCTGTGGTAGGGTGGTGGTGGGGGTAGGGATTAGAGCCCCATGAGGCCACGACGACGTAACAAATATTATGGTATCCCCCACCCACCCTGTAAGGCTCCATGCATTGTATTGGTTATATACGGTATAACGCTCATTCGTTTAGCTTAAGTCACCGCCTTTACAAGAACGTCCCCAAAGGCTATTGTCCTGCAGTCACGAGGCCGCCTGAGTGAGTACCGCTGGTCTAAGAGAATTCAAAACTTACAACGACAAGACAGTTCGGGTGGATTTACTTCATCATTACGTCAGTCGCAGCTCAAAAATATCTCAAAGTGGAGAGACCATACCTTCCCTTATAAGGCCCGCCCTTAAGTTAGACGTCGGCCTATGGTTGTCCCCACCCAGTTACATTCGAATTCGTAACAGAGGAAGGAGCCTACATGGTCTCACGAATAGTCGTATATTCAATGTAAGCGTTACTTAAACGTAAATTCGCTGACACCTAAAATGGTGACAAAAATTTGGCTTAGTCCAGGAAGGCTGGTTACGTCAGTAAATATAAACAATAAAACAAAATACTTGAAACCTTGCTCGAGATTGCAGTCGTAATTATTTTAGTTGACCATGATTTCTGTCGTGACAAGAAGTGAAGAACCTGTTTTTGTTGCGTGTTGTACTATTGGCTAAACAAAAAATGTGTATGTATTCAGATTCTCCATGATTATGAATTGTCAATTGTCAACAACTCTGTAACTGGACGACATACATTAATCTTGGAGTGTCTCGAACCAGGGACCCTGTGATTGGAAGGCACTGGCGTTAACGGCGTTAACGTAATATTCAGTGCACAGTTGGTTTGATTATCCTCTTTTCATTTTACACCCTATACCTCTTCAAGATCATCAATCTGGATCAATAAAGATTTCGTGTCGTTGATATCAGAAAATACTTAGGGAAAAAACCTCAAATGTATATGCCCTTTTACATAAAATATACCAGTTCACAGTTTTACCCTTTTCTTTTTTTTATAATGCAAAATGTTTTAACCTTCGGTTAAGCAATTACAAATATAGAAATAAAGAAGTGACCTTTTTTCACAAACATCACTATAGTAAAATTTTGGAACAGATTGCACCGAGGGTCCATTTTCGCAACGTCTGGAGTTTCTGAGGTGATTTTGAGCAATTTACTTCCTCAAATCAAAGTCACATATCAAAATACCTTCATTTTGGGTTTCATCCTATACTCATTGTACCATCTCCTTCTCAGTGATACAACAAACTAGTTTCAGTATTTGAAAAAAAAGTCCATGCTTACCTGTCTCCTCTGAAATCATGCACTTTCCCATCTATACATTGGAATTAATTGAATGTAATCTTTACGAACAATAAGAGCATCATTGCCTTACCATCTAACTGGTTTGTTTTCTTGCAGTATATCGTATCTTCGTCCTCGACCTCTATTTTGTCTTTCAGAAGAATATCGCCTTCACCATTCTGTATCGAGACATGATGACGCTCTAATTGATATGCTTTCTTATAGTCACTCTTTACATTTTCGTTCATCCAACGCGTCACATGATGTTCTACGTTCTCGTTGAAATACATGACAGTTAGGTAGCCCACATAGAGAAGTAACAGCATCACTGAGTCATACCTGTGATGGAGAAAATGATAACAACCACAGAGAAAGTATTTGAAAGATGTTTAGTCTAGTTCCGAGGAAGAGTTGGTGGTGGCGTGAGGGAGGGAAGGGGGGGGGGGGGTTGGCGAAAGATGGGTAAGTTCTTCCTAAATCTCCTAAATGACACCTGTTACCTCATGCATGTCCCATATTAACCTCTAGGCTACATCCGCGAATTTGGTTCTTGCGGTATCCCTTCCTCGATCTCAAATGATCATGGCGCACGCGGATTCCTCTACTCTCCAACTGATCACACACCCCTGGCTTGTTCCCCTGCTTAGAGTTTTAAGAAGTTAACTGAATCCATGGATCTCATATTTGCCCACGAAGCGGTATAGCGAAAGACAGGCAAGGGATGTGCATACTGATAGGAGTGATAACGTCGACAGGAGCGGTGTAAGGTGTCAGGAGGCGGCACACCGTGGCAGGGAGCGGCACACCATGGCAGGAGCGGCACACCGTGGTAGGAGCGGTACACCGTGGCAGGAGTGGCACACCGTGTCAGGAGCGGTAAACCGTGGCAGGAGCGACTCATGATAGCAAGGATGATGAAACGCGACCGGAGTGATGTCACTAGCATGAGTGACCGTATGGGTAAGTTGTGGTTCAGAATCTACCCTGCCAACCTATCATTCGGGATGTTGATTTTAATGTCGACCGTTGAAGCGGAATAATCGTAGCAAACATTGACAGTTATTTTTCCATTCAGCGACCAGAATATTCACACAAGCCTTCAATATGCACATACTCTTATGATTATATCAATACCTTCTTACCTTATGGAGGAGAGGTCTTTCTAGGTCATCGCGTATACAAGGCGCTTTCATTCTTTTAGTAAAAACAATTATGTTCTACTTTCTACATACTATTACGCTGTGTTGAGGGATGGGTAGGGATGGCAAGGGATGGGGAGGGATGGGTAGGGATGGGGAGGGATGGTAAGGGATGGAGAGGGATGGGTAGGGATGGTAAGGGATGGGGGAGGGATGTGTAGGGATGGTAAGGGATGGGGAGATGTGGGTAGGGAAGGTAAGGGATGTGGAGGGATGGGTAGAGATGGGGAGGGATGGGTAGGGAAGGTAAGGGATTTGGAGGAATGGGAAGGGATATTAAGGGATGGGTAGGGAAGGTAAGGGATGGGGAGGGATGGGGAGGGATGCTAAAATATGAGGAGGAATATGGAGCGAGTGAAATGAACTGAGCCGCGTCATCAGTTACATTGAACATGACTTGCAAGAATCAGACAGTGCCACACAAAATAGGTGTACATATTACCAGTGAATCTTTCATCTCTGATATTGAGAATGTCAAAGTATCTCCGTCGAATGTTTAAAGTATTATTCAGACTTGATATATGCCAAATTATATGCAAGATTGAAATCACCTAGCTTTATACAGAGCAACAGAAAATATTAAATGTTCGTAAGGAATTGGTAATAACCGTAGTATTATAGTGCATCAGAAGCACTTACAGCTGAACGAAATTTCAACATGTACTCTTATGCAATCATTGTCATCAATCTACTTTCATTCCTTCTTTGACGTCACAACATACGTCAAGACCGTGCCAAACTGTCAAACATTCAATGAGTCTTTTATATTTATACTTGTTTCTTGCAAAGAGAAAGGAAAGAAACGTTATTAGGTAAATTATACTTCTCCTGACAGAGAAAAGAAAAATATGCTCCTCCCGGCAGCTTTAACTTGATTATTGAATTTAGTTTGGAGAGATATTAAGGTTATTTGTAGAGAGTGACAACCAAAACACTAAATCGGACGTAAAAATGAATGCTGGTAATTGCTGGATTCAACTTAGTTCTAGAAAATATGCTGAAACGCTTAAAAGTGACGGAGAAACATTTAAACATCTCAATGTATTGAAGGTTTAAGTTTGCAATTATCTCGTTCTGATACCTATTCTATTTCCACACAAGTATCAGGTCAATGGAATTATACTGTTACAATGTTCTCCTATACACGAGGTCTATGAATTTCGTTTCGCCGTAACATGAGCAGTTCGCTTGTATAGTAATTTTCACCAGGCTAGAGATAATCAGGGAGTCAACAAAGAAGGCTAGGCTATTGGTACCTCTATTATGACTGCATGGTAGGACTGGTGTCATTTTTCATTTTTCTTTTCTATGATGGGGGAATAGACTTTTGGGGTACTAATGCTAAGCAAAAAGTTCCTGGCCGTAGCCATATCTAATAGCGAGAGAAAGTTATCGAAAATGCAAGCTGGTGTTTCAGATATATTCTGGAGAGGTATTCGATGAATGTTCTTAAAATGTTATAGCAAACTGGTAGCGTTTTGTAACTGCATAAGAAACCATCTCACGGAGTACGATCAAAGAAGGAAGCTAATGCATGAGTCAGCTAAAACGGTTATTTAAATATTGTATTTTTCATTCCCACCCAAGACACCACCTGCTCTCCCCCGTTACGACGGCGTGTGTATCAGTGGCGGAGCTAGGGGTATTGGTCAGGGGGGCCAGAATGGTCTGTAGGGGCGCTTTCGACACTATCTAAGCGGAGCGTCACCACAGGTTGGCGCGGAGCGTACACAAATTTTTTGAGTAAAGATGCTTCCTAGATCGCCGGAAATGACCCTTTCCGGACCTTGCTAATTTACAGATAAATGAAGAATAAATAGGTGTCATCGCCATTTTGTCAGAAAATTACACCAACAAAATGTGACAAATGTCAATAGGTATTTGAGAGCGCAATAAAAAAGTCAAGATAATCGCGAATAAGTAAAAAGTGGTAAAAAGCTGAAAAGGGCGCCAGCAGTCCATTTGAGTCCGTCAGGGGGGGGGGGCATCCGCCCCCTGACTGTATGGACGCTCCGCCACTGGTGTGTATGGCAGACAGATACATATCTTTCCAGCCAATCAAATTTATTGTTTTGTTTTATTTTTGCGTAATTGAATGGCTAAACGTTTTCGTTGCTAAAGCAACTGCAGCATCACATGTAAAGGTGCGAACCCTGAACACATGAAAATAGTTCTTTGAAGAAAAATCATTTTGCATAAAATACTAATTATTATTTAAAAGATTAATAATTAACAATTCATAAAACTACGTATATCGCAATGTTTTTGTAAGTGAAATGTGCAGTTAAAGCTTTGGCAGTGAATACTAGATTGGTTTAGCGAAATAATATCATAGTAATTAAAGGCTAGCACATGTTACGAAAGGTAAATGTGTATAGAAGTTTGCGCTCATAAAAATGTTAGGAACCGTGAACAAATAACTTTAAAAGTGCTATTAGCACTCCGATACACTTACCAATGTATAACAGTGTCAGCAACAGCAAAGGCTAAGGCACCAATAGTGATTATGTAACAACTGGAATCACGAATCAGAGGCCAGCATGTTAATAAGATCTCCTGAAAAAGGCAGAGAATATGCATTTGATTAAAAAGCACTTTTTGAAACAGTGTCTATACGTGCATTAAGAACACGCTTTTCATGTTTCATCACGAAGATGGAAAAAGAAGAACAAATAATGAGTGTGGTTAAGGAAGTCGATGCCTATACGTTCCTGTGAGTTTTCATTGAAGTAGCTTCGCTGAGATATAAACTTCGGCTTTGTTTGTCACATTCGACTTGACTTTGGACATATACGTATTGATGTTGTGTTTCAATTTCCATGTGGTACTTACGCACTTACGCACGGCTATGTATATTACACATTAGTTACCATTGTTCACTGTCATTGGACACCACTAAGTTTAAATAAAATCTCGAGTATGTATATCACATGTCGAATGTATCACATTACATGATTCGTATATTACAGTGCAAATCTGTATATGCATGACATTACGTGATTCCTGTATTACATTGCAATCTGTATATATTACATTACATGATTCCTGTATTACATGGCGAGTCTGTGTATGTGTTACATTACATGAATGTCCGTAGCATGGTAGCGTGTATCTATATAGTTTTCATGACAAATGATGGAATAGTGTGGAATTTATTGTTACTGAAGTAGTCATCTAAAGATTAAAACCAAATGGAAAATCTGTTCAAATGTGATCCACGTGTGCCGACTCCCCTGACATGATGGCCACGGTCTTGGTCTTATTCCCTGATCGTAAAAAAAACTTGAAAAAAGAGTTATATTTTGTGTACCTTTCCGAACAGAAAGAAGAAATAATCTCAAATAATATGAAATTAGTTACCATGCAAACGAACTAATGGACGTTACCGACCCTGCTTAACCACAATTAACCGTCTGGAAAAAATTGTCCGCAATACTTTAATTAAAAACACTGCGCCTTATTTCTAAGCGATCTGAAGTTGCTAACATTTCCCAAGAGTATACTTTTCTTGTTGCCAGTTTGAATATATATTTTGCTAGGCCCACAATAGACCACTTTTATCGAGACAAAAGTGTTGTCTTTGTGGACATGTTAGAAGAATATCACGCTTAGAACAGCATCCCCCAAAATACGGTGAGCAAATATCTGAAAGTATACAAGTACTATAAGGAATTTGGATTATGACTTTGGCAAAACCAGATGGCATGCTCACGGGTAAATAAACTGGAAAATGTATTTTGTTGTCCAAACCATTATTCAAACAGGAACAGGATAATACTCATATTCGTACAAGACGCTTGTATTTCGATAAAATAATTGAATCCAAATTATATTGACGTCCATATGTACAATGTTGTGAACGCATCAAATATCATAATTCTCGCGATGAATTTGAGTGAGTATATAGTGAAACGGTTCAGCTTGCAAATCGCTAATTTAAACTTATATATCACTTATATACCACAGTATAACCTCATAATTACACGATGTACAGATCACCACTGCCTACCCCCCCCCCCTCCCCACTCCCTACCCCGCCTACTGTGCTACTCATTAAACAGTTTGCTGGTTAATTCACTGAACATATAATTATTTTATTAACACAAACGTAGTAATTAATGACTTCCACCAGTAATTTCCTTGAAAAATAGTTCGTATCTACTACACCTTATTATGTGACATTGAACTGACAGGCCAGAATGGCCAATAGCCTTAACTTACTGGTTTGGGTAGGCTTACGAATGACGATACTTACCTGTCTCCAATACTACATACATAACCCGCAGACGAAATGATTTATATGCAAAAGTAGGGATAGTGACCATAGACAGAGCCATGCATGCAGGCTCTGACCTTAGGGAGGCTCATAAGGGAAGCAGTGCAATAATGTTATATCAGTTCTAAGGCTAGGGTAGATCAGAGTGCGTATGCATAGGAGACGGGTAAGTGAGGAGTAGTGTCAATGGGTGTAAATTGGCATTGAGAGCCAGGAATACTTTGTTAGCATCCCTAGCATAATGATAATGAACTTTTGTGAAAGTGTAGGGGTATATATATATAAGGAGCATTTCTAAAATGAGATGTTTCGGCATTGGCTGTTCGTTTGAGGTTAGTAGAGGACGTTCTTGAAATTAACAAAAACTGTTTCTCTCTCATGTTTTGACCATTGTATCCTATAGTGATGAGTTTAGTTGATGTTGCGATACCCAAGAAATCAAAGTTGTTCATGGATATTTGGATATTCTTCCGGAAAGGGTCGTTCAAGTTGCGCCATGCCCATGTTTATTTTCATCTCTGTATAAATCTTAACGAAAATTCAACTTTACATGAGAAACTTTGATGAATGAATAAAACGAGAATATACAATTTGTATATAGTAGTTAATGCAAAATATACACGTATACTCTTAAAAGTAGACTGAGTTTCACTAAATACCGGTTTTATTGTAACATATCCCAACCCTTACATGTAAACTAGAATATTACTTAGGTCTATAGAATTGACTCGTTATTGTTATCATTTCTTTACGAGATTTATTTCTGTTTTTCCGGTCTTTGTTTTGTAAGCTTTTGAATCGACCCATTTTTTTAACGATAAAATATTGATTAGATGCATGATATGATACGTGATTAAGGAAACCATAGCAACCAGTGATTATTAAACAACACAGGAAATGTAGCACTACGCAGTCGTAGCACGATAATATTGGAGTATTGACGCATTTTAAGATTTTTTTAAGGAGTATACGGGTTATATTTCATTACTAAACTTGTCAACACGAACAAAACACTTCCCCCAGTAATCTAACTTCAGTGCCACGATTTTAAATTTCCAGGCGTTAGGTCTATTTAATATTTTTCCTCGCCCGAAATAAACAAAGTTGCTGGTTTGTTCTATTACCATATAGAGCCAACGCTTAACGCTATATTAATCTTCCTCTATATATATATAGCTACATAAAATTGTATTAGTTTCTCAAATAATCGGGGTATATATATATACATAT
>JAIPMN010000443.1:1320-14144 GCA_020650975.1 Apostichopus californicus
GGGGGGGGGGGTGGTATGGGGGCGTTTTTTCATATGCACATCTAATGGTTTGTACGATCACGTGGGTCAAAGTCTAATAAATAAAAGCAAATACTTATAACATCTCGATCATAATTGTAGTCTTTCCTTTCAAATCAGATTTGAAAGACACAAAGATTTTTCTAGGATTAGTTACCTGAAACTTTATCAGTTTTACATGGAACGCCGTTGGTTTGTTTTAGTTACATCAATTTGTAGGTACACCATAGTAGAATTACAGTACTGTACATGAGGTAGCCTACATCATTGTCTAAAATGGAGTTATTGTTTTGGCATAGTTTCAGATATTATCATTGTCTTTATTTGTAGTTTAAGGAACGTCACGGACATAATGATAGTTAAATGTTCGATATTAGTCAAACTTAGGTATTTCTCCGAGTGAGTGAGTGAGGATCATGGTATGTAAGTGTCATCTAAGGCCAAGAGATCAACCATCATGTGGTAAATATGATAAGATGCATCTATGCTTTAGAAGGTTACATCTCTATGTTCCGACGTCTCTATGTTCCGACGTCTGTATGTTCCGACGTCTCTATGTTCCGACAATACGAAATAATTCGGGACCCTTTTATTTTCCCAAAAATCTTTCAGACCACAACATTTTTGTGACCAAAATTCTTTTGGACCCAAATTTTTTTGGACCAACATTTTTTCGGACCCAATTTTTTCGGACCAAAATTTGTTTAAATTTGGTCCCCCCCCAAAAAAAATGGTCCCAAAAAAGAGGTCACAAAACTAGTTTTCTTGGTACAAACAAATTTTTGGATAAAAAAATGCTCCGATTTTTTTCTTTTGTCGGAACATAGAGACGTCGGAACATAGAGACGTCGGAACATAGAGACGTCGGAACATAGGGATGTCGCCCTTTAGAAGGCTTGGGAGGTGACGACAACTTATTAGTGTGTAAGTCGATGGAGCAAGTGCTTGTAGTCCCAGACCTGTAACTTGATACAAGTCACCCGGTTTGCCCTCTGTCACTGTCGTAAACAACACATCTGCAACTACAATATAGTCCAATAGTTCCAGGTATTTGCTAATACACAATGAGACAAAACCAAACAGATGATATTCCGTTTTAGTAATTCCTTTGACGAATAATATGAAAAGTTTGGAAGCAGGGCAGGTGTTGCATGTATCATAACTGAACAATTTCCTTGCGGTTTTGAAAATATAAGCATTTCAATTAAAGTGCTTTTTTTTTATCTCACCACAATGGTGTTACATTTTTATTGCTTTAAGCGAGACCAATAAGTTGTCTATCAAAACAACTTTACAGTGCTTGATAAAAACAGCATGAACATATAATGAACTTAGTACCTTATTTGCTAAGATAACGATGCTACTGTGTTTGAAGTGCAATATTGACATTTTGAGACAACTCTCGCTCATTTTCTCAATTTCGTGAGTTTAAAACGATATTATAACCTGATATTCGCAGTATATTTACATTTTGTTATTCAATAAATCGTATCCTAATATCAGGAGGCATTGCGCCTCTCCGTGTGAAAAGCTAAATATTATATGCATTATTACTGTACTATCTGCACGACTTCTTGACTGTGTTGCAATAACCTATACGTTGCTCACTATTTGGAAACCTGAGCTTAGACCCCCCCCCCCACCCAACAATGGATGGCGCTGCGTTAGGCTACATATCAATAACGATGCCCCCTCCCACTTTGACAAGCAAATCGATGCCCCCTCCCACTTTGACAAGCAAATCGATGCCCGAATATTCAACCACGTACACATGAACAAAACTCCTCAAGTTGCATCTTCAGTTATTAACGTTGGATGTTTCTGACAACTGAGTTACCTGGAAAACTTGAAAGCTGAATATTGAGTCGACCTTACTACAAACTAGTTGTCATATATTAAAGGAAGATAAGGTGTTGTTACAACATAGTCTTTTACTCGCACCAGAATTGAAAACATAACAGATTATTCAAGCAGTCAAATAATTGTAACTACAACTGTAAGGGAATACTATACAGCCAAAGACACAATAGGCAGTATTACATGTTCTAATTAGTTTCAAAGTTAGCATCTGTTTTTGTTTCACTTAGCATCTGGAGAAGACCCTGTCAGGATCGAAACATCGGGCACTCTAACTTATATATTTATACCTACATAGGTTGTTGCAGTAGATACACAGTTTTAACAGGTTTTTATTTATTTTTTGCTCTCTCTTTGGTTTCAATAGTGCCAGACAATTGTACAACACACTTCGTAATATTTGGTTACTTCATGAAGCTAAATGAACAATTAGCCTATAGGTACAGGACTTGAACATATTGGCCTACATAGAGCCTGTGTCATTAACATCATACTATTCATATCGGGGGAATTCCACGAGACCGAAGGTCCGCGAGACCGAATTTCCGAGTACCGATGGTCCGCGAGACCGATGGTCTATGGAGCATGCCCCCTAAATTTTTCACTGGTGGACGTCCCCGCCCCCCTAAAATCTGAAGAGGTAAGGAAAAACGGGCGATTTAAACCAATTTAAAACGCTTTTTGAACATTGTCACATTACATTACAAAAATATTATTTGAAATTTGAGCAGTCTAAAGAATTTTGACTCCTTACAGAACCGAAAACCGCAACATGTTCCCTTGTTATAGCGTATACTGTCATTATTATCCCATTTTACTATGAAATCAGGCTTAATTAAGGGTCGACTTTTTTCCTCTAGCCCGTAACAGTTAACACAATTTCCTCATAATAAACCAAACGTCTAATTTACTTCCTAAAATTTGTACATTTTGTAGCGCAAACACACAGCTGGGGGGTTTGACTTTTGAGAGCGGGGGCGTTCGCCCCCTGCAACCCCCTCTGGTTACGCCACTGGTGGAGACCTAGTATCAATGCAAGCTGCCCCAGCCCCCTTGCGCAAGTCACTGGTATCCAATATGAAAAGAAATGGCTGTAAATTCTTTTTAATTACGCGCTTTATCAAGGTTATATTACCGGTAGTAATATTTGTCTTACCACTATTATAGGCTTAGTAATAGTTTAGGTCTCGCGGGGCCTAGTAATAGTTTCGGTCTCGCGGACCTCGGTCTCGAAGATCTTCGGTGTTGCGGACCTTTTTTAATTTCGGTCTCGCGGACCTTCGGTCTTGCGGACCTGCGGTCTCGTGGCCTGTAACCTTAATATCACCGGTTAATTTACATTTACTCTAGGGAAGTAGGAATGCAGTAGTGTATTAAAATAAAGCTTAGCTAAACAGCTCATAACTCGGCATAATGAAAATGATATCCAACGACATCGGCTTGGTTGCACTCGTATAAGCTCTCAGTCTTACCCTAAGCAGCTTATACTAACTACACGACATCCCGTGTCGTTTATATAGTATATTATAGAAGGCTCACATTGGAAGATTGGCACGAGGATACTCTTACTAGTCCTTAATTCTGAAGTTAAAATTCACTATTTTCGACGCGAGATCACTTACACATCCCAAGGGAAATAACTGCACCATAATAGAGAAAAGTAATAACAGTGATATTATAAAGTAAACATTGTGTTTCTTTTACAACCATGTTATGAATAACAGTCCAGCATAGGCTTTTTTCAAATATACAGGTATTGTAAATTAGTAAGTCTCCAGGTTAACTTCGGTAGCTGGCTACTTTAATGATGTTACTGTGGCATATATACGTTGTTTTCATTATACTTGTAGATTGTATAGGAACATTGGTTCACAATCTTTTGTGAAAGTATTTTCTTCCTGCATTGTTCTGTTTCGTTATTAACCTCTTCCAGACTAGTTCAATTTATGAACACGATCTTTTAATATTCTACAGAGAAATCTATCAATGCCTTAAGAGTTTGGAACGTCTTTCGATATATAGACTCACTGTGCTATTATGTTATATTAGCGTGACTTTCTACGGTTTAGTAATTATATGGAATATTAAGTTGGCAACAGCGTGTGAACTGTGAAGTACTTAGCTCTCTGGCGTATATACATTAATCCGTGGTCGATGTACTTTTTATTAATCCTATACAGTTGGTAGTGTAGTAGTACGTATATGCTAATTTGTGTCATCAAGGAATGCGATGACAACATAGAAGAAACTCAGGTATGTCTCATATATATTTTATATACATGATGAGATTTGCTCTTTTAAATCATGAAATATGAGTGCTCATGACATTTGAAAGAGCTATAGATATTTAGAGAGAGACACGGACAGACGGAGGAACAGACATACACAGGAACGGTTAGATGGATGGAAGGAGGGATGGATAGACGGATATATAACATTACATATATACATTATATACATATACATACATACGTACATACTACATACACACATACATACATTAACCTGTCCATACCTGTGATGAGAGATGACAACGTATGTTCATTCCGTGTGATGGCGTTACTCAAAGGCATAAAATTGGCGCAGTATCTAAGAAGACCCCTGACTGAGAAAACAAGAGAAACGAGAGGAGATAAAGTCAGGTCGTTCTCTGGTTCATATAAAACAGAAAAACCAAATAGCCACACGTTTAATTGGATAATAATCAAGCCCAAATGTCAATAACAAATCATCAAAGCACACATAGGTCAATAACACATCAACAAGGCACCCAAGACCAAAGGTCTATAACATAGCAACAAAGCACACAAGACCAAAGGTCAATTACACATCAACAAAACACACAGAGGTCAATAACACATCAACAAGGCACCCAAGACCAAAGGTCTATAACATAGCAACAAAGCACACAAGACCAAAGGTCAATTACACATCAACAAAATACACAGAGGTCATAACACATCCACAAAGCACACAAACATACTGAAGATGGAAATCCTGCAGGATTTGACCAAATCAGGGGAAATCAACTATTATCCTTCAAATATTGATTTGGTCTTATTAATTATTCTTGATATATATTTAGACTATATTAGCAAGTCTTTATCGGCAATATTGCAGTAACCGTTCACAGAGCTACATCCGTGTCCGGCGGGCGTATATGTAATCCACGTGATATAGTTCATTATAGAATGCCAAAGGGTTTAGCGAGATATAACTTTGTGGGAGGATATACGTTGTTGCCTATATCAATGTATCCTTAGCAACTCCCTGTCTATATTTACAACTAACATTGCAAGGTCATCAAGAAACACTGACCCTCAGGTTGAAGCACAGTGCTATCACAGGCCATTGATTTCATGATTGAGTTAAACGAGGTAATTCGGATTACAGGGGTGAACTAACATACCCACTCTCCAACTCACACACACACTTTTGTACCTTATATGCTAAGCAGCCTATCTTTTATTACCCCCACATACACATTTAGTGATGTTGTTGGCCGCTGCTAAGAATCCCTCCTAGACTTGGGGTATGTGGTCAATGCTTGAACAAAATACTGCTTGACGACAACACGTTCTGTTGACCAGGCGCGATGTAGTGTGTGTAGGCCTACATAGTGTACTCAATGGGTTTGGTAAACTTGGTGACTCTCTCCTCTTAATTTAAATATGCTAGAGGGGCCAAAGCTGGTAAACCTTGATAGTAATTAACCTGACACCATTGTTTTTGTCACATCCACCATTTTATTTTGGTCGTAAGTAAACACATTTGACAGTCTATTTATCTTTATCTATACTCGATGTCTTGGAATATATAGATAGATAGAACACCCTGGAAAGTAATTAATTACTTTGGGAAAAATTGCGGTAAGTGTTTGAAATAATACACTTTGCCACCCTTTATTTAATGCAAGAACACCTTGTCATGGCCATATCTATAAGGACACCTCGTTATGGCCATATCTTTAAGGGCACCTTGTTAGGCCATATCTATAAGGACACCTTATAATGGCCATATCTATAAGGACACGTTGTTATGGCCATATCTATAAGGACACCTTGTTATGCCATATCTATAAGGACACGTTGTTATGGCCATGTCTATAAGGACACCTTGTTAGGCCATATCTATAAGGACACCTTGTTGTGGCCATATCTTTAAGGACACGTTGGCATGGCCATGTCTATAACGACACCTTGTTAGGCCATATCTATAAGGACACCTTGTTGTGGCCATATCTACCAGGACACCTTGTCATGGCCATATCTATAAGGACACCTTGTTGTGGCCATATCTACTAGGACACCTTGTCATGGCCATATCTACCAGGACACCTTGTCATGGCCATATCTATAAGGACACCTTGTTGTGGCCATATCTATAAGGACACCTTGTAATGGCCATATCTACCAGGACACCTTGTCATGGCCATATCTATAAGGACACCTTGTTGTGGCCATATCTACCAGGACACCTTGTCATGGCCATGTCTACCAGGACACCTTGTCATGGCCATATCTATAACGACACCTTGTTGTGGCCATATCTACTAGGACACCTTGTAATGGCCATATCTACCAGGACACCTTGTCATGGCCATATCTATAAGGACACCTTGTTGTGGCCATATCTATAAGGACACCTTGTCATGGCCATATCTATAAGGACACCTTGTTGTGGCCATATCTACCAGGACACCTTGTCATGGCCATATCTACCAGGACACCTTGTCATGGCCATATCTATAAGGACACCTTGTTATGCCATATCTATAAGGACACCTTGTTGTGGCCATATCTACCAGGACACCTTGTCATGGCCATGTCTATAAGGACACCTTGTTATGCCATATCTATAAGGACACCTTGTTAGGCCATATCTACCAGGACACCTTGTCATGGCCATATCTACCAGGACACCTTGTCATGGCCATATCTATGGCCTACATATGTTATACATTTTCTAGGTCGATCTCGACAGCGATTTAAATAACCTACATGCAGATGCAACTGACACGTTAGATTTTCACATTTCATATGTGAAGGAAACGGAAAAGACGAAGAACGAAGAAAGCATAACTGGTTCATGAATACACTTTAATTCCCGAGGATTGGTTTAGACAATGATATACATCTATATATGGTCTAAAATCTTTTGAATTTATGGTTAGTAAAATAAATTTATGGCACAAGTAATGATTCCTTGTTGACCGCGAGACATTTCATAGTTTATTTTATTATGACATTGTACATGCTGGTAAAGGGCGATTAGCTCAAATATGATATATGACTTGTCATGTAGATAATTAACCAGTTTATGCAGTCGCAAATGGATTCATTTTAAGGAGTTTTATATCTCAAGAAACATATAACTTTTGCAAGTTTTATGTAATTTTATTCACGAGTCTAGCATATTACCACAAGTGGCAACAACAACAACAAAAAACACAAAAACTGCACTAGGTTTTTAATTTGTAAGCCATATATGTGTCCGCACTACATGGCCCGTATAGTACTGATATACTATCATCACTACCGACTTGCTTCCTCAATTCCACCCTACCAGATCATACCCGCACCCCCGCCCTCCCCACCCCTCCTCATTTCAATTTATAGAAGAAACTGATAAATGCTTACCAAGGTTTCCTCTTGTCCAGAATTGCGGTTCTTTGTCTAAAGATTTCAGAACATCTGGATGGAAAACGATTTTAGACCACAAATCGGTAGTAGCTGACTTTGGAGCGCCGATTAGGTAAAAATAAGGCAAACATAGGACTCGAAAACTCAATTCCGGATTTTCCCAGCATGGACTCTTCGTTGAAGATGAGAAAGTTCGCGGAATTTTGTCAAAGAGCTATAAAATGAGGGAATAGAAACACGCATATTTGCTATCTTAATTTTTTTTATTTCTCTATATATATAAGTATATAGCAAGGCAATGAGTCCCCGCCAAAAATGCTACAACGTGAAATAACGGCCTTTTACTTATGCTCAAACTTTCACAAGCATCTTCTAAGTATAGTTTGTCCTCCCTGATGACGTAATTGTATAATAAAAAATTCCTCACTGCTTTGATAGCATTTGAATGATCAGGACTCAGTGGGGATTATTTTTGGAAATTGAACGTCAATATCACATATTTTAACAATAAGTAATGCACACTAAGTTACTAACATCTTATAATAATAGGACTCACGTAAGGCGCAAGGTTGTAAAGCTCGATTGGTAGATTCTTTCGATCGTATGTAACCGGTTCGGCGGGTTGCATTTCATTCATCCTCAGTAATTCCTGTTTGATTTTATTTCTAAGATCCTCCAATGATTTTCCAGTCATTGATGGTTTTAGCTCGAATTCTTTGAGTCTCATAGGAATCACCCCTTTCCCGACAATGGTTAAATCCATAAGCTCGATCATTTCTTTGCCTGCAAAGTCTTCAAGCCATTCTTGATCCCATTTGATCGCCCTGGTAGCCGCATGATGTTTCAGATTATCGTCGAATGCCTTCCATTCCGCGATTTTCGTTTTCGATGAAACATTTCTATCGTGTAATCTCTGCAGAGTGCTAACTGCAGACTGTTTTCTCCTTAAATCGCTGATGGTTAAATTTTTAAATCTCGATAAATAATGAACATAAGGATCATTTGATCTGAGTATTTCATTGTTAAAAAATCTATCGTTGCCTGTTTGTTCTACCTTGACGATGGTTCCATTTTCCAACTTTTTCCAAACAACGACATCTTCACCCCTAAAACCAAATCGACTCTTCCTATGTTGTGAATTACTATGTCCATTATGACCTGGCGATTCTTCTGCATTATCGCGTTCTGAATTACCGCGATTTGATACCGATTCTTTGTTTTCATCGTATGCCGTTGGGTTTCGAGCAGGTTGCTTTTTTACTTTTATATCGTTATCAGCAGACGATAATGAATTTCCTGTCATGGTAACCACATGGTTGTCTTGACGCCAGTCGTTTGCTATGTTTGATTTCTGGTTTAAAGGCTCGTCTGCAACTCGCTCCATTGAACCATCGTGAGTGTGGCCGTAGTGTTCTCGAGTGATATTTATCTGTAATTCCGGTGTTCTCATGTGCCATACTATTATCAAAATGATAGGCGATGTGCATAACAGCAACAAGAATTTCACCTGTTGAAGACAAAATTTAACAAACTTGAATTTTAGCAGAAAAAAATGATTTGTAGAACGGCGATGTGACATGACTGTCATCTTTCCTTATAACAGTCCTCAACAATCAGATCCTTGTGCCAAACAACAACAATAACCAATTACAAACACAACAGTATTAGATAACATTATCTAAAACGTCGATATGTATATTTCACAAAAGACATTTTCAATTCGATCGATCGATGCAGCTGCATATACGAATGTAATAACTTACAACAACAACACTTTGCAGTGTGCATATTTTGTGCATGTAAAACTTCATTAGTTTGCTGCATTTTGACAAGAAGTCCACATAATGAAATGTAATGCCCCGCAAGTTAGAGTCTCAAAAGTGTGTTTGCCAAATTTTCACTTCGACCTTCCAGCTTACTGCCCTAAAAACTAAATGAAAATAACACCGTTCTATGCAATGTTCATACTAATAATCATTATTTTTATTGAGTTATCTGTCGTTAAACATTTTGAGCTGAATAAAATTCGCCAGCCTTTTTAACGAGACCGTTAATTCTACAAACTTCACTCAAAATTTGAAAGCCCCGCCCAACAGATCATGCGCCAATCAAATCTCTCTGTTTTGTTTACGACCGTTAGGCATATGACTTACGAGTGGACGATACGAGTATATATAGGTAACATTTGTGTAATGAACAGGCTGATATGGGCTGTCGCAGTGATTTTACGATAAATCGTTCGCACCATAAGGGCAGCAGAAAATAAATTTCTTTCTTTCGAAGCGACAGCTTTTCTCCTTTAAACCCACCTGGTCAGAGTGCATTTAGAATAAGAAACACTGAATCTGCATCGGAAGTTTGTTTTCCGATATTCATCAGCAAACAAGTGTTGAGACTTTAATATTTTATGTTCTTGATAATGTTGCGATGGGTCTTGTAAGCTTCCGCACCCAATCGACGTCAACAATGAAGACTTGAAGCAACAAAAGATGACCTTTTAAATAATTGCCGGCAGTCTGTATCGTACCGACGCCTGTAGTCACAACTCAAGCAACATGTTACCATCATCTCTATTGCCCCTATATCAGTATATGCTGCAAAGTAAGACAATGATCACCCATTCTCAAATTTCAACAAGCATTTTGTTATATTGTCAAACGCATCAATCCACACTATAAGATATGTAATCGTCGATGTCTCAATAGGTAGGACTCATTTGGAAGATCGGGGTCCCAGGAAAGAACTTTTGAAAACTTCCACACGTCTTTATGATGCTAAAAGTTGGGGCCAGTGATAATGACCTTTGAATGGATCGAATGTATAGCGGAAGAATGCAGTGTTATATAAACACGGTGTTTCGATATGCTTAAAGCAATAACGAAGGTTAAGATTTAGAACATACCATCCACAAACAACAAGTCAAAAATTCCCAATGGTCCAACTCTAGTCTTGATAGCTTGTTCCATTACTAACACATCAAATGCGTTCGTCTTACTGCGGTAGGTATACACTGCGCAGTAATTTGATATTTCGTGGCCAGGCCGGCGCACAGTGTGCTTCGTTCTCATACTGCCTACTGTGTCCCCTCCTCCGGTGCCACTATCATGTGTACCGAATCTTCACAAGGTACAAGGCCAGGGTATTGTGCCCCTCCTAAACTTGTCGGTGCCCCCCCCCCCTAAAATACCCCTTCAACTCAGAATTCCTGGCTACGAACCTGTGTCATAAATGGACAACACAACAAAATGTCTTTGTTTTTATCTCATCGCTCCCATAGGGAGGATGCGATATTGTAGTGCCTTTGCTATTTGGGCCATATACACCTACTGTATGTAAGTAGGAAATGTCAAGTACTGTAATAGTAAAAGTGGTTGCTATGGGAACTGAGATCAAAGGTCACTGGTTAAAGGTCAAAAGTATATTTTTAAAGTAAGTTTGTATAAAAAACTCTTCCTAGACGGCTGTGTCGATTTCCTTGAAACTAGGTGGATACGTACCCCTGCACGGTAAACCCTTGTCTCGCAGTCCCCAGGAACCAAAGGTCAGATTAAAAGAATTGTGTTTGTTATAACCCCATGGAAAAATTGCACTGATATGGACCCTTCACAGATATAATGAGAATGTCAGGTGTTATCAAAATATGTAGTTGCCATGGTAACTGAGGTCAAATGTCACGTGATCTAAGGTCAAATACATCTTTTTAGTTTTGCTGGAGATGAGCCGATACGCAAATCCGTGGATTTCCCGTTTGTTTAATATTTAACTGATGCAACGAGAAGGCTTAGATTCGAAACACTGATCATACCTTATCAACATATGTAACATCCCGTCCCATCGCTCAAACTATTTAAATTTATTTATAAATAATATTTAAAGTTAACTGAAAGTAGTTCAATTAAAACCAAAAGCAGATACTGATGTAGTCCATGTATAACATAACAGATTATTACGCAATGCAGCACATTTGCAACGAGTCACTTTATTTTAACGTTGGGTCTCTGTTAATAACCTTCTGAATCATGCGAGTCATCAATGACTGGCTATATTCAAGGTTTCTATGGCAAAACGTTCGAGTCATTTGACTGTTGAAATTAAGATGATTTTACCAGTTACCACACAGCAATTTACTGATGAAAATCTACTGAATAAAGTTATAAAATTAAAATACAATATCTTACATCTCAATAAGTGGAACAAGCTATATGAAGTTGCTAGTTACTTAATTGGATCTATATCATTAGATTATATATTTTCTTAAAATATCAGACTTCGCATCAGAGACAGTGGTGGTGGGGGGGGGGGGCAGCGGAATTGGCAATGAAAAATAATTTGAATGATGATATCAGTAGCATTACTTTATGAAGACTATTTCTATTTTATATCGCTTGGTTTTTGTGTTGGCAAAAATTTGGGAGGGCGTATATCTCCTCTCCCCCTCCTCCCCGCTCTAACGTCCCTGCTTCGTTATCCCTTTAATTCGACATGTAGAGTGCATTATATCGAAATAGATCAGCAGAGAATAACAGACCACTCAACAAAACGTCTTTATACAAAATGAGACAACACATTGTTTCAATGAAAGGAAACCTGCGACACACTCGGATATTAAACTTCAATATTTAATGCCCCATGTGGCTTGAATGTTTACAATGATTGTACACTAGACTGTTCCATTTCCCCCTAAAATGTGTATTTGTGAAACATTGCGCTCAGTTAGATGTATCAAATATGAGTTACGAAACTGTAACTAGAATGTGCAGGTGTGTTATACTTGTTTATATATGAAATGAATATGAGACGCCAGCATATAATGATTTACTTTCTACTATAAGACTTGGCAGAATAATTAACTAATAGATATATATATATACTTTCATATGAGGAGCTCCGCTTCTTGATATACCATTTTTTACGGTTTGACCTCCATTAACCTTTGACTTCCGGTCAAGGTTGTAGACTTGTAAACTTGCACATGAGCTTACCATTTACACCAACACATTGATCAGCGCGCTGGTTTTTGAGTTATAACTTGCTAGCTTCTACGATAATCACGCAAGTTGGCTTAACATGTCGTTTGACCTATATGATTAGTAATATCATGTAATTGTCCAATACAACATACACATATAATGAATTGATTTCAGTATAGTGGCTAAAGGTAATAGCAAAACATTTTACACGAATTATCGAAGGAGGTAGTTTAGAATATTTATCTCAACTATCCCTACCCTCTGGGGGGGGGGGGGGGGGGGGGGGGGGGGGGGGGGGGGGGGGGGGGGGGGGGGGGGGGGGGGGGGGGGGGGGGGG